>JBAJFG010000197.1:600000-846933 GCA_037903475.1 Ancylostoma caninum
GAACCAGTTGTGCAATTTTTAGATATTTCCTAAATTTCTTCCATTTTTTTTTTCAAGATTTACAAGGAGTGCGGGTGCACTGATGACGGACTGAGGACCGGGGCCCCGTAGTTCAAAAAAAAAAACAGTTTCCAAAAAACAGTTGGTGTCCTTCGATGGAGAAAGGGTGGCCCAATAGTGAAGAAAAAGGCAGGATACGGGTCCATCGATGGGGACTGGGTCCGCGGGGAGCTCAATATTGGGAACGCGCTGGGACACGGGTCCCACCGATGGATTGGGTCTGTCCTGGCCCAATAGTGGGAGGAACGCCGGGATACAGATCCATGAATGGAGAATGGGTCTTCTCTGCCCCAAAAGTGGGGAAAGCGCCCAGATACGGGTGCACGGATAGAGAGTGAATCTGCATGATTCCCATTAGTGGAGAAAACGCCTTCATACGGGTCCACGGATGGAGAATGGGTTCACCGTGGCTCAGTATTAGGAAAAACAAGATGCACGTCTACCGGTGGAGTAGGGGCACGCTACGCACTCATTTGTGTCTCAGTCGTCAACTTCTTCTTCCTCCCTGTATATTGAAGCAGAAGCTCATAAGTTGGACTATCTCAGCTTGAATCATTTCAGGTGATTATCCGCACGGCATTGGTTACATTGTGTTGTTTACAAGTACTATAGTCATGTGAAAGATACTCCTGCGCAGAGTTGAAAATTGCCGCACATAACGGGTCCATAGGCATACAAGAAAAGGAACAAGAAAAAGTACATAGGTAGTACCATTGCATCGGAAATTAGCTTCACATGTAGATGGGTGATTAAGAATTTGCAAGCAAGGCTAGGATCGCGAGAAGACTCGAAGCCAGGCCCGTAGAATATTTCCAACTCATAGGAAGGATTTTGTATTTGAGCTCAGTTAACTATTAGTTTTGCTTATTTGCTAATTTTCTAAGCATGTCGCACGTGTGAGCTTTTGTACATACCTGGATGGCTGCCCCACCCCACTTTCTAGCGTCCCAAAGGGGCGCTAGGCAGTGCGTATCTTTTGTTATCCAACCGGATCAGACTCCGATGAACTATGAATGTAGCCTAAGGATCGATACGAACGCTTTCTTATCTGACCAGATCGGGCTCCAATGCACTACAAATGTATAAAATGGTCATTCCGATTCACAGCTGATATCTTCCCGCCTAGATAACCATGCCTTCACGCATCCTTAGCGCGAGCTGGTGCAAGGGCGGTTGCGTAGCGCTGCTGCCCGATAACAGCTTCACTCGTGCTTTGAATGAAACATCTGCAGGCCGGTAACAGTTTCATACAGTTGTGAATGAAACCATTCCAGGCTTACACCGCTACGCTACCGTCCTAGCATCAACTCGCGCTACTGATGCGTGATGATACAGGCCATTCACCGCGCACTCGGTATCGCACCGCCTGAGCGCATGCGTTCCACGTACTTTTCACATCATTTCCGGGGCCGTTTTAACATGTCAGGTAGGTATAAAGCACTGGAACCAACAAGCTAGAAGGTGGGCGACTTGTCAAAAACACCTCTGCGCTCTTTACGTGGGATTTCACCCGTACCGGCTCGTTTCTGAATCGCCTGTAAAGTGATATGGTCTCAAAGGAACAACACTGAACCAGGATGACCATTACTATGGCTTGAGACTTCAATTATATAACCAATTACTTAACGAAAGCAAAAACAGGAGAGGAGGCTGCTGTGTGCGCAGCATGGCTAGAGTGAAAGTCAAAATTGGGCATTACATCAAATTTTCTTCAAACTGAAAATAGATAGAAAAGACCCAAGGAAAATTATAACAAGTTGTTGATGTTTGGATAAGAAGGTTAATCCTATCTGGAACGTAGAATGCGGTACATTCCTTGGTGTTCCGTGTATGAGCCTACTTCTATATGGCAATTTATACCAGTTGTGTACGTCAGTCGCGCATCAGACGCACGCATGCATTTGCGGGGAATTTCCCATAGATTTCCGAAACCCCTCCTCATCATAACCAGATTATCATTGCTCCCAGCAACGCCCCCAGCACTACCCGGAATGCCCTTTCAGACTTCTGTTCCATAGAGCTCTTCAGGAACGATTCAGTCAAGGAATGCAATCAGGCGTTGTGTCATCTCGACGGATTGTTTTTGCTTCACGACGAGGTACTCCTCGCCTGTCAACACACGCACCTCTCACATATTCTCAAAACAAGCATAAAAGCTCTTCACTGCGGATGCGCCGTCGCACCCCCCGGAGGGCATATAGTGACAGAGGCAGTGCTCATCAAAGGATTTCTTTTCCGGAACATGAGTACAGCCTTAGCAAGACGTTCTAGAGCAAAAGGGATGTGGAGTGAGAGAAGTTCTGATGCTTCATTGCAAGTGCTGAATACAAGAGTGGCAAGCCAGAGGGGGGGGGGAAGAACTGTCAAACTGAGAAATTCCTGGCACAACGTGTACTACCCATATTTCGAGAAAGAATTTTTAGCGATAGTACATCTCTCATAGGTTTCGTAAATACATCAGGACTGGGCGATTAGTGACGATTTCTTTCGCTACCTCCTTATTAGGTTGCTGCTTGTTTTTTCCACGACTTTTTCCGCTATAAATTGATGCTTTTCGGCAAAAAAATTCGTATAAGGAGTCCCTTTTCCCCACTGATAAGTTGTGTAACGGAAATCACATCCTCTATCGCTCATTTTGCAATCTCAGCAAAGCCTCTGGAGAAAGAGCAACCCGCAAAACCAAATTTAATGATGGGTCAAGAGTTTCGAATCTGATGATACAAGCCAAACAGAAGAAGACGAAGGGATTAACCATCAAATTTCGTCGACCAGAGAACATCCGTTGCCATTGGAAGAGAATCTTCGGGATCAAAGTTTCCTCATGTCGCTCCGAATGTCTGTGAAAATTTGCACACTTTCAAATTTGTTGTCTGAGAGCTTGTTTGAGACCCATCCTGCCAATTTCCTTGCTTCTGCGAGTTTTATGAGGGCTAACGATGATCTAATGTTCCACAGCGATGTCTTGCGTCTACACTCTTGTTTTCAAGCTTCCATCCTCTTCCAAAAGTTCCTGATCCTTGAAATTTAGTGGTCGACTTTTTCCTTCTTCCTTTGCTAAGCTTATGTCGCTACATTTGAAACGTTTTATCCTGAGGCCTACATTTTGAACTTTGCTTCGCAGATTGTTGCTTCGCCAAAAAGATTTTTGTTGCGATCGAGGAATGATTGTACTGAACTCCAACCTTTCCTGAAATGGTAGAGCATAACACATCGAATATGGATATGATTTTCGATACGCATCTAACTAATTGTATAAGGAGGATTATTTCTATGGAATGTTCTTTTCTTCACGGAAAACATCAACGTTTAGCGAAAAATTCGTGAAAACCCCGCTTTGATTATGCACAAATCCAATACAGGAAAAATCTTTTGGACACAAATTACGGTAGAGCAGACTTTCCGCACTGTTATGTAGTTCGAGAACGCCAAAGACATCACTTGCGGAATTTTCGTGTCCGAGATTTCGATCCTTTTGACACTTTTTACTATGCACTTCCTTCTGATATTTTTTGATACTTAGCCGTTGTCCCAATAGTTCTACGAAAGTTGCACAGGCATCAGCATTCAAAGGACATAAAGAGATTATTTATTTATTCGTTTATTCGTGTGTTTCAGTGTCCCAGTGAGATTAGTTAAAGCACGAAATGAGTGGGTGTTACAGGTTTACAATAACTTTATTTCTCTATGATAAGACTTGCTTTCACTACAGTGCTTGTCAAAACTTTACGCCCACCCTAAAAATCCGTCGTTTCGGGCAAGTATCAAGCTTTCTCGAGTAATGGCGTTCACTATCGTCTTCAGCGTGCTTGGAAACCCCAGAAACTCTCACCAAATCTTTTCTAGGTGATCCTCTAATTTTTCATTATTTTTGAAAGGAAAATGCCGCGGTTCAAAACTTTACGCCTACCCTTGAAAATGTCGATTACGGAGGAGAGGATTTGCGAATAAGCAGGGAAAGGATACGAACTGATGTAGTAGCGCTCAAGAAGACTTTAGGTAACTTTATGGAGCAGTCAAAATCAATGCCGAAGGTATTTTACCTGTCACTGATGAGCAACCTCTCCCCCGAGCAAGTGTGAACAGAACAAAATTTTTTAAAGACTTCAGGTGGTCGCAGACACTTAGCTGATATTTCGATGAATAATCTTAATACACATAGATGGGAAAGGACACACTAGGACACATTTCAAGGTTGACACGACGGCCATATCATCCGTCTGGTCCTCTTCGTCCGCAGTGTCGGCCGAGAAAGATGCCACAAGTCGTGATCCTGGCGGAGTTGTGGACGCTGTGTTGGAGAAAATATGAGAGAAAAGGCCTTTGTAGAGCACTGCTATGAATAGCTAAGTCCATCGGAATCCTATCTGCGCAATTCTGATGTTATTGGTCTGTACTCACCATCGATGTTCAACCGCCAAAGTTGCGGCAAAAAAGAAACCTCCCATTTCCTTCATAAATCCCGACAGCAATGCAAGATTCGGTCTGGAAAATCGTTGCCTGTCTTCCACTCCCATGAATGAACAGCGCATTCAAAGTTATGAGTGACATCTTACATGTTAATAAACACTATGAAAAATGCCGCCCAAGCCTACATGTTGTGCCTAGTAAAATCATTCAACCCCAAGGGTGGTGTGGCGTCCGCCGGTATGCAAAGAGACTGGTCAATTTGAAAACAGTTAGCGGGAATTTAATGCTGATTTTCTCGGCCGACACTGTGAAGGAGAAGGACCAGACGGGTGATATGGCCGTCGTGTCGACCTTGAAATGTGTTCTAGTATTTCCTTTTCCATCTATGCGTGTTAAGATTATTCATGGAAATATCAGCTAAGAGTCTGCGACTAACCAAAGTCTTTAAAAAATTGTGTTCTGTTCACACTTCTTCGGGGGAGAGTTTGCGCAGTCAGTGACAGGTAAAATACCTTCGGCATTGATTTTGACTGCTCCATAAGGTTATCTAAAGTCTTCTTGAGCGCTACTACATCAGTTCGTATCATTTCCCTGCTTATTCGCAATTCCTCTCCTCCGTAATCGACATTTTCAAGGGTAGGCGTGAAGTTTTGAACCGCTGCATTTTCCTCTCAAAAACTAATAAAAATTAGAGGATCACCTAGAAAAGACTTGGGGAGAGTTTCTGGGGTTTTCAAGCACACTGAAAACGATAGTGAACGCTATTACTCGAGAAAGCTTGATTCTTGCCCGAAACGACGAATTTTTAGGGTGGGCGTAAAGTTTTGACACGCACTGTATCACCACCTTTCGTTTCAGCCCGGGCAACTCGGCCATCCTTTGCAAACCGAGTAAACTGATGGCAGTAAATACCGCCTTTTACGTAGGTTCTTACATAAATGTTCACTGTGTACTAGAGTTTTACATTCGAATATTTGAATATTCAAATTTTCGAATTTCTAGAGACCTCCGAATTTTCGAATATCCGAATTTTCTAATTTTTGCGGAAAACCGAATTTTCGAACATTCGAACTTTTGAATTTTTGCGAACCACCGAATTTTCAAATTTTCGAACTTTCGAATATTCGAATGTTCGAATATTTGTTCGAATAAGATTCCATTTGGTAGAAACATTTACTACCCATGTATGTAGGCGAACAATGCGATATGTTTCCCAATCTCAACGGGCATAAATGTTTTCGGGTAGTAATTTTCATTTGCCGTTTTGGAATTTCTCACAACTTTCTCATAAGTGGAAGGTTGTGCTGCTGTGGAGTTGGTCCCTTACCGGTTTTAAAATTGCAACTGGTTGAAATTCTTAAGCTTAAGGACGCCTATCTCTCTTGAAGTCTGTAACCATCATCAAAGGTTCGTGAAGTGGATGACACCCTTCGTCAGTGAAAAGGCTTTTTTTTAATATCTCTGTGCTGTAAACGAGCCATGGTAGTGGATGTAGGGGTATTGATGCTGCAAAAACAATGTTGGGTGCAGTGGTTCAATTACTTTGATCATGAATGAGCTTCCAGCTATCCACAAAAAAGCGAGTCAGCAATATAAAAACAAGTCAGCGATATAAAAAAACACTGCGTGTTACTCCGTTCCTCATTATTACTTCTGTTGATCCGTTACAGTTGCATGCTTGTACGTTGAATGTCAAAACCAACAAAACTTCTATAACAAGCAGTCGGAGTATGTTTGGGCAGAAAGGTTAATAAGAGGATCTCAAGATACCGAGTAAACTGATGATATGTGAACTTCCAATTCCACAACTGACGATTATGTACTTATGAAGAGTTTCAACGAAGCAGTAGTCGGAAATCAGCTAAATATAAAGAAGAATGCTATGTAAAAGTTATTATTGTAGTTTGCAGTTCACTTACATAGTTCTGGAGGAAAAGCTTGAATAATCGGAAGTTTAGTTAAATTCGGTGGTTTTTCAAGCATCTAGAAAAGCACATCCGGATAGATCATCGTCGCCTACGTCGTATAATTCGCAGAATTTTAGTTTCAAAGCTTTCAAATGCGGTCGGCCACTCTTAAGTACAAGACAGGTACAAAGATATGCGCAGGTTGTTGGGGAAATTGAGATTGGAATGAGAAATTGGACTGGGACTTCAACTGGAATGGTTCTTCAGCGAGAAAATGGAACTGAAATAACAGTTGCGAAGCAAAACAATCCCGAATATTCGCATTTTTGGCCTAAAATATTCGAATGTTCGAATTTTCGAATAATCTCGAACCCTCGAATTTTCGAATATTCGAACTTTCGAATTTTTCGGAACCTCAGAATTTTCGAATATTTGAACATTCGAATAAATATTCGAATTTCATTCGATTTGGTCAAAACCCTACTGTGTACTCAACACTGCGCTAAACCTAGAACTGCAGCGAAATCTCTGGAAGCAAACTTACAGCTGGTGTTGCCATCAAGATCTATTTATTCTGAGAGGGATTTTCTGAACACAACGAAGCATGGAGGCACATCGATCCAGTATTGCTCTTCACCTTTGCTTTTTTAGGACGTAAAACTGTGGGTGCCCACTCTCGCGCAGTAGAAATTAATTCAGAAAATGTTCATCAGAACGCCTCAATCAGAATAGTAGGAACGCTTACTTTCGGTTACAGTTCCTCATCTTCAAGGCAGAGAATCAGGTTGTTTCCAGAAGAATTCGCGGGGCTATGAGTCGAAATAGCTGCTCATCCGAACCACGCTTTTTTCTATTTTTGCTCCTTTTCTTTGCGAAATGAATGAGGAAATCCCATTTTTTAAAGGCGATTCATGAGAAAGTCTTGGGGCCATTAACCCACAACAGTGGCCGCGTTTAAGATTTTGCCAGATTTCAACTCATTTGCATTGCTGAGATGGCGCAAAAATCCACGGTTTAAATGCGCGCCCCCTGACGCCCGTTGGTCTCGAAACGTGAACGTGAACGAATGACCAAGAGAAAAGAAGCTGTCGCTGCGTTTAACCTAAATCCACATCAACGGCTATGGACATGGCCTTTTTACAATATCTTGGACAACTATTCCTTGTGTTCTTATCGCAGATGTGATTCACTACTAATTTGTTGAACGTGGCATTACTCTTCCCAAAACTCTGAAGGTAACTACCTTCAGCTTGAATAGCTTGGTGGACAGACAATCTTGAGAAAAAGGAATGTGAGTAAATGGACGTCAGCGTGGATTTAAATGTGCTTGCTTACGTGTCTAAGGGGAATTCAAAGATCGTAGCGAGTTTCTTCATGACGATAAACCTCGGGTAATATGCGGTTCCTCAACCTCCACCTCTCCAGGCGATTTTTCTTCAAAGCACATGCACCTAGCATCTCATCAATTACTGACGATTAGAGAATTGAGCGCTAGGAATGTATATACAAATCTCACGTAGAGTAACACTGGTGCGTGAGAAATAGTTGTGGTCTTTCCAGTACAACGAGACGTGTTTGCCCCACATCTGTCCTTTCTCCAAGTGCAACTTTGCATGCATTAATAAAGGTGTCCGTTAGACGTTCAAATAATCGCTACATTTTGAACGCGCTGACGTTAGACTTCGTGACAAGATGGTTCACCTCTACCAATTGTCACGAGTAACATTTCTTTTTTTTCCCGGTATTTTTGCAGTTACGAAATCATCCACGAAAAAGCCTCTAAGATGCTAGTTCTGTGCTTCTGACTAATCTCAGCAATCCGCCGACTACAGGATGGGGACGTGTATTCACACAAGATTCTAACGGATGCGTAAATACCATCGTTTTCAAATATTAATGACATTCCCTCCAGTTCATCCATAGATTATCAGCCTTTGGAGTGTCCTAAAGAAAGTTTTTAATGCGTCTGCGACGCATGAAATATTCATTCATTTACGTTGCATTATGTAGGATGGCGCTGGTCGATTTCCGCAACACTATCCTTTCGCTCACATCGCTGTCTCTGCTAGTGTCTCACAGCCAATCATTATTTCTAACCATCGCTAACATGCAGATCCACAATTGTCTTGCTAACGAAAAATGATGTTAGATATGTAGCACACCTGGAAAAAAATCGCATCATCTACGCTGCGCGGCAGACTTGCCGAGCTGGAATTTCGAAACTTTAACCACGTTTCTAGGTTGTATCACGTTTACCAATATTCTCAGCAGTTCGAAGAAATACTATCGATGCAGTGATCTCAAAAACGACTTCGGAGATGAGGCTTCACGACACTAACATAACGATTCATCGTTAATTGCTTTCTTTGAACGTGGGGTTAAAGCTAGAACGCATGAGACTTCTCCATAAACAATTTCTTGAAAATGACTGCTGATTTCTTACTTTGCAGAAAAGTACTATACATCTAGGTTTCACCTCTCATACCAAATTCATCAGAACGCCTTTTTTTCAACTATGAGTGTCTTGATACTTTTGATTTCATCCCAAAAGAGCCCATGCCTACTAATTTCAAGCAACATCTTGGAAGAGCAAATATGTATACGATTGTTAGCGTGATTGTTTATTCTGTATAGTGTAATGGGACTCATGACTCGAAGTTGGTTTGCCAACCAGGGCCTGATCCTGACTCCATCATTGAGATCATCCACAGTAGACTTGTTGACGTTAGTCTTAACTATGAGGAAATTTGCGTGGTACAGATGCGTTTACCCTGGTTAACCTCACTTACCCATGCGGCCCCCGATATCGCTTGGCTTTGCTTTCATGAATCCTAACCCTGCCTAATGTGTTCCTTGGGCGTGATCTTAATCGGTGCTAGTTAAATACACAGCACGAACGGTGGAACAAACAAACAAAGCAGTAGTCGCGATCGCGCTTGAGAGCCAACCTCGATTGGTCTTGCACGCCATGTGGGCGGTGCGACACAACCTCGTTTTTGGGTGTGCAGTAACGATGCCACCTGTAACGGTGTAAAAGTAGGGTGAACGTAAATCGGCCAGCATTGTACCACTGGGCTATACACATGTTAGCACTTTCTTCGACACCCGCAGGTTTAGCAGCATGATCAGAAAAGGCATCTCATCTTTTGGTGCAGTACCTTTCTTGGATCGGTTTTGGTGGAGATTTCGGAATTTGGTGAGGATTCGGTGGTTACTGCTGAAGTCATTGCTTATTTCTTTCTTGATCATATCATCTTCATTCGCTCTCTGCTCACTGCACTGTGAATCACTCAAAACAGGAAACTTCTGCACCTCGGACCAGAGATGAGAGGATTATCCGTATCCGGTTATCCGATTAGCCATTATCCGTACGTTTTGGCCTACTACCGCCTCCTTTGGGACGCTAGGAAGTGGGGTGGGACAGCCAGGACACCCACTTGAGGTATGTACAAAAGCTTCGGAATGCTTAGAAAACTAGCAAATAAGCAAAACTTATCATCAGCTGAGCTCAAATACAAAATCCTCCTTATAAACTGCATATATTCTACGGAGCTGGCCTCCTCGCCAACGTCGAGCTTTGAGTCTTCTCACGATCCAAGCCTTGCTCGCAAATTCTTAATCACGTATCTAGTTGTAAAGCTAATTTCCGATGCAACGATACTACCTACTCTTTTTTTTTCACATTTCCTACATGCCTATGGCCTCGTACCATTACTCCCAACTCGCCAGGATATCCCAGATGGCTTTAATACCTGTGAATAATTCAGTGTAACCAATGCCGTGCGAATAATCATCTGAAATGATTCGAGCTTCACCTTTCTGAGATAGTCCAACTGATGAGCTTCTGCTTCAATACACAGGGAGGAAGGAGAGGCGATCGACTGAGACGCAAATGAGCGCGTAGCGTGCCCCTCTTTCATGGGCAGATGGGCATCGTGGTGGTTTCCTCACTACTGGGCCAGGCAGACCCACTCTCCATTCATGACCTGTATCCTGGCGTTATTCCCACTGTTGGGCCGGGGCAGACCCGATCCATCAGTGGATCCGTATCCTGGCGCTTTCCCAACTACTGGCCAGGGCAGGACCAATCCCCATCCTGGCATTTCTCCACTAATGGGCCCCTGCAGACCCAATCTCCATCGATGGCCCCGTATCCTGGAGTTTTCCCCCATTATTGGGCTACGGCGGATCCTTTCTCGATCGATGGACCCGTATCCTGCCGTTCTCTCCACTATTGGGCCACGGCAGACCCTTTCTCGATCGGTGAACACCTATCCCGATGATTTCCTGAACTGCCTGGCCCCAGCACATCTGTCAACTGGTTCCAGAAAATGTCACAACAGCTTAAAATGATGAGTTCTTCGTTCGTTCATCCTCTGTATTTGGTTGTACTGATTCTTAAAACAGACAGATCCTCAGGCTGCAAAGTCCCCATGGGACCTAAATGAGAGGTGCGCAAAGAACATATCCCAAGTGAGGAAACCGAGTGAATCCTATTGCTACGGCCTTCACGGCATGAACACATCCTTTCGAAATGGTCCCGTGTTTCAAAATTGAGTGGAGTCAATAACAAAGCTCAAGCAGAGGGGCTATCCTGCTCCGTATATTGCTACTACGCAACGTTCAATTAATGTGAACACTGTCTCGCCCGGAGGTCTCGAGACCGCTAGCTGCTGGTCCTACCGCGAAATCCTGAATGCACCCGCCTTCCACTACGTCTATGCACCTATGACAAAACATCGGCCGAATGCCCCGTAAGCCTCGCATCCTCGCGAGCACTTTCTATAACTGAGCCCCATAATGAAAACATGCGATCACTTGCGGGTCCCTCCCCCCTCTCCATCCACCGGCGCCCTAGAAAATTTTGTTGTACTACCATTCAGTGACCGTCTCAAGCGCAATTCATAGGTTAATCTAAACTAGTTGTGTGCGTCACACGCTCAATTTGCGAAGGATTGGCCGTGACAACCGGTCGACGCGCCATGTACATCCTCAATGAAAAGAAGGTAGGGCTGCCTCGGGGCCGTAAGCGCGAGCCCCTGATCTGAGTCAGCGGTGCGAAAGTCCCTACCCTTCATCGTATGGACTCACGCGCGTCAAACGCACGCATCTAGTATAAGTTGCCCTTTGATCCGCTCAACTTGCTGGTCCATTCCTTTTCGAATTAACCTATTGACGACCGCGTGACTCACCGGTGAGCCGCGCCCTTCTTATTAAGTGCAGGACCCTACTTTCGAACTATTCCGCAGTATTTCCGTACGGAATGGGTACAATTCTTCCTAAGAAGGTCCAAAACAACTGTGGTCCAACAAAGAGTTCTCCTTTTTTTGCGATAAATATCATGAAAGGATGGGATTCTAAAATCAGAAGGAATTGCTTTTCATTTCTTGTGTAGTGGATGGAAATAATCTGGATAAGAGCCACATTTCCTACATAGAAACACGTTCGCTACATCTTGCACCTCCTTATTTGCCAGGCTAGAGCCACACGAACATATATACTCTCTGAACACTCCGTTATATCACTCAAAACACCTTTTGCAAACTTCCTTCGTCCTCAATGAAATCCAGAAGGGCTCAGATCCCCTCCTTTTCTGCTCCGATGATACAAAATTCTCTTAGAACTTAATTTCGAGTTATTTATGCAAAAAGATCTGTTCCATTCCCAATTATCTTATTGTAACAGTGTGGAACTCTGCGGGCGCGGCACTCTTGAAAGGAGCGTTGGTCCCACGCTCCAGACACGCAAAAATGCGCGGTCATCAATGGGTTAAAGTTTTTTTCTTCGATTTTATGTTTTTCTTTTAACTTTTTGCATCAGAATGTTGTGCCTTTACATTCCTCAGACTATAATTTGAAAGTGAACTCGTGCCCCTCCACGAGCTGTTTCCCGGGACTCCAATTTTCAAAGTGGACTGAGGTTTTCTTTTCGTTTGCGTGTTCAAAGGGGGCTTCGTTAAATTCTGGTTTTTGGAAGGGGGCTTCGTTTTGATTTTGGCCCGGAGAAGGCCTCGTGCCGGAGCCTACCCTGGGGCACTCCCTGAGCTAACATACTGTACTTCAAATCATGGTGGGAAACAACACGTAATCCGTTCTAATCGAAATTTTTCGACCTCGATCGGTGC
This sequence comes from Ancylostoma caninum, assembly GCA_037903475.1. Lineage (NCBI taxonomy): Eukaryota > Metazoa > Nematoda > Chromadorea > Rhabditida > Ancylostomatidae > Ancylostoma > Ancylostoma caninum. The sequence continues at coordinate 612,499 of JBAJFG010000197.1, forward strand.
TATTGCGCCGCTCAGAATACGAGCCGTTTTCTCGCGAGCCTTTTTTTCCGTACTCGCTCTATCAACGTATTACCTTTCTTAGGACCAACAAAACCCCCATTTTCCGATTTTTGCCCGGACCTCGTCCGAAACAAATTCTGCTTTTCGCCCTTTTGACCGAGCCCAGCTTGCCCCGAGACAGCAGTACTGTTGAACCCTGTTATTTCGTATTTTGCATCAGTTAAATCCTCTATTGCTTCTGACGCTGCGACATTGTTTTCTAAGTAGTGAGATAAAGACATTTGTGCCTTTTTAACTCGTTGTTTTTAAAGTTGGCTTCCTCGATGTGGTTGAGAAGAGGCACTGGGCATTTTTCCTCTTTCGAGACTATCATTTCGCCTTGTTTGGTGTGGGTACAATAGGTGAATGATGACTTACTACGACCAGCAGCCATCATTTCGTTGTTTTGATGTGTGCCGATGGGTTTTGCATTACGTCCGAAAACTATGCAGATCTTTGTTTTACTACACACTTGTTGGCCTAACCAAACATTATTTTTCTCTTCGCCATTCCTACTGTATAGCAATCTTGTTTCTCACACTGTCCTGTTTGTACTAACGAAGTCATTCCAGTGAGACTAAAGCACAAAAGCTCAAGATTTCATGTCTGCTTATGGTCAGGGTGATTCCCTGGTGTTCTTATGTTCTTTCGACTGATCGTCGAAGTCTGGCTGAATTGATATGTCCTTCGACATCAGAGCTCTTTTTTGGTAAGTCAGCGATCGGGTAAAAGAAGCTGAATGACATGAAGAGAGCATAGGTGAGACTGATATTCTTCCATGCACTACGTTTACGAAAATAGACTGCATGGGCTAAGCTTGTTCGCTTTGTCTGAGAGAAATCAATATTTTTCTCCTGCCATCGGATTTTGTGGACAAAAGGTCTGATCCTTTATCCATAAAAAGCTTGTCATGGCTTTTGGTTCTACGGGTCGACTCCCCATATTGCCTATTATTTCTACGTAATGGCCCCATCAACCTAAACATGATCAGTTCCGGTGCATTGACGACTGCGACGAGCTGTGCCAGTAGACCGGATGTTATCGATAGTGTCTAGCGTCGTAACTCGCAAGCTGCTTGGCCTCCCACTCTTCTGAATCTCGTCCTCGTCCAATCCGTTCCTGTTAGATCAGCATCACCCATCTCCCATTACGTGCTTTCTGATTTACAGCCATTTTAGCCTTTCATTTTCTGTCCACATTTTTTGAGATTTTTGTGCGCGAAAACGAAATACTTTTGCAAATTAGCGTAGAAACGATATATGTACGATGCAAACGCAGTCAACCGACGGAAGTCTCGAATCCGTTTTTGGAGTCATTTTTTGAGTTTTCCACACATCAGCTGCTTGAATAGGTGACGCATTGAATCATTCAACACACAGTTTGCCACGTAGCCAAGTGCTGGAGCAGTGGTCAAAGCTTGATAGCTGTAGGCGAAGTTAAATGAGAAAGCTTACGAAAAAAAATTAGAGAACAAAGTTGGACATGGATACCATTCCTCGCATTGCTTTGTCCTCTACCTAGCATTAATTCGTGCATTACTCTAACTAGTGAATCTACTGTTCTGGAATCTCCCCGAATCTCTCAAAAAACGAGTGAGCTTTGAACCAATGATATTCAGTTCTGAAATTCCCACGGAATTTCCGAAGAAATGTATTGGTTGACGTTAAATCTCCACGGAGGTTCCAGAAATGTGAGGTTTCTGAGTTTTCATGACAAATGAGACCGCGAAAGCTCCAACCATTTACAAAGGTGGATAACCTGGAAGAATTATGAGTACATTTGTTCCCAGTTTGCTTCATAATGGTCTTTTGAGAAGTGGTCACTTTTCTTGAAAGAACCCGCTGTTGAGAAATAAAAAATTCTAGAAGGAGAAGTAGGTCGTAGGAAAACTCAGAAACAAAGGAAAATCTTTTGCCAGTGGTGTGGGTTATTTTGTATTATGTGTTGAAGGTCATGCAGAACATGGCTTAACATTTTAACATGTAACATTACATAATTTTCTACATACATCTTATTCCTTCTACTCCACTATCTCTAATAAATGTCTCATATTGCTCCTTTGTTTTGAGAACTCAAAGTTCTTTCTAAGTAAGGCTTAATCGCGACCGACGCATGCGCTAGCACCTGCTAACTTTTTTTTTCGAAGTAGATGGAACTTACCAAGACCCAAGGGAACTTTGATTTCATTGACATTCATTATTTACTGCACGTTTCTGGTCTCTATCACGGAGTAATATTCACAGTAAGTGCGTGTTCTACCGTTGCTCTTGCCGTGATGTCAGGAAAACGCAGAGATTTCCACGAGATTCGTCAGAGTTGCTCATTAATTTAGTAATGGCTCTCAAAGCACTTACTGGTAGAACTAACATCAATTCAACCGCATTTTTCACCTTGACGAACTTCAAAACTAGACTAGGAAGCATAAAACTGAAGGCTCCGGTTGCCAGAACATACATAGATCAGGCACAAAAGCTTCACGATCAGGGCAGCAACTGAGCTAAACGAAATTCTTAACTATGATATCCTTCGTATTCCTCTTCCTGTACTCAAGAAATTATCTATCTAGAGTCAAGTCTCCCTCACCGGCTTCCTATATTCAATTCACTTTACTACTTTGCATTGCATGTGTGTGTGTTCTGTATGTACAGGGTGACGAATATGGGACAGGTTTGGCATTATTCACATTTTTTTTCTAGTGAAATAGTGCCTGTGAAGATGAACAAACATGTTTGTCCATTAGGGGATAGTCCTCATAATGGTCACCATCAAATGCCGTTCTTCATCCTCTCTGAAAAGTCGTCTACAGTTCTCTCCTCTGCTCTTTGAAACTACATAGAAATCCATTACAGGCTTTGTCCGAACTATTGCTCATTGCTACAGAAGCCTTTGTTCGAATAACTTATTTCGCTACGCTCCAGGTGACATGACTTGTACGACCCTGTTTCCAATGCGGGATTTTTGTGGCAGAGACAGGATTGCCCTTGGCGTTAAACTTCTGTGCATTTACGGATTTGAGAAGATGAGCACGATCATGTTAGAAGGCCTTCGTATACCTTCTTAAGAGAGTCACAGACACCAGTCAAAGAGGGTGATGCAGCGCAAGAAACCAGAATGGAAACATCTGTCACCCCGTATTTACTATGTACGTGAGAGTTCACTCGTGTTAACGGGCTACTTATGTATTGTCTACCGCATGAGCATTTGTTTGCGCCTCCAGATGAAAAAAATAAATCGGTTCGTATCTCAAATTCATCGCTAATATTTGAAGCAAAATTGGCTTACCGCCGAAGTAATGCTGCGCAGTCATCATTTTTGAGGAAGGATTTTGATGCCAATAATCGAAGTCGGCTTTTCGAAAAACTATTCAGCTACTCAAAATATCGACTCTTCGGAGAGGTGGCTAGTTTAGGTGTGATCTCTTCTGGATGTGGAACGATCTCTTGCTGATGCTACGATGATCTTATTAAGAAAGCCCCTTTGATTACGAGGAAAAAATCTCATCTGCTAAAGATGTTTGTTAGTTCAAGAGATTTTTGCGTTGCACAAGGTTGTAAAGTGGATGTAAAGCTCGGTATATTTGTCTCATTTCTAATTTGAACTCATTAGCACTTTTGAATACCTCTGCTCTCCATTTCCGGTGGAAAGCTTCAGAAATATCCAGACTCCTTAAGTCATCTTTTTTTTTTCAGCGATGGAGCCATACGTATGTGAGAATTTCTCTCCTTATACTATGAAAATTTCATGTTTCAGCAGTTTTTGCTTCTCGGTTTCACTTCCCACATTTCACCGGGATTTGAAATTTTAATCTCTCATCTCCTGGCAAGACGACCACACAAATGTGGCTATAATGTAGAAATTTGCATGGAGCTATATTTGGATTTTCGTGAAGGATGAATGAGCGAAACACGTTTCATTTCCTTACATCCTGCACGAAAATCCCCTGATCGTGGTTGCGTGAGATTCTCGAAGCTATTTAAAGATGTTGTTCACCTCGATGCGCTTGGCAGGGCATAGATCAGGTAACACGCATAACTTGTAAGTAGCTGATGCCACATGTGAAATAAGGCCTCTCGCAATGTTTGTTGATTTGTTTATCTACATATGTGTTTATATAATATAACATCGTTGTCGGATGATGAACAATCCAATAGAGAAGCTCGCAGAGACCTCCTGATAGTAAATTTCCTGCACGACTTGCAAATCATTCCGATTCATTTCGGTCACTCGTTATCGTCGCTATTGTTATGCAATTTTTTCTTATTTTCCCCCGACAAGGAAAATATGCTAATACTCTAAGCTTGTTCCACAACCGCCATAGTGCAAATGACGTTTTATTTCAATCTTCTCCTCAACGCCGGTTAAATCCTTCAATTCTCACGGCTGTTATCAGGTTCTGTGTACGTATGTTTTGAAGCTCTCTGATGGGATCCCGAGACCGATTCCATGTGGACTCTGATGAATTTATTTATGCATTTTTCATAACGGCTCTACCTTTGCTGTTTTCGTATTTGAAGATTTCAGAAGAAAACAACTTGCTGTTGCTAAGCAATTTCACTCATTTGTAGTGCTCACTCCAAGTTTGATTTGTACTGGAATAGAAATCGTAACACCCTGTAGCCACGACTGTTTAGGTTACTCAAGTGGAGATCCCAAAAGCACCAGCGTATACGACCCATGCAATAACAGACATATTCGCTGCTCGTAATCGTAACGGTTGCCATTTTTAGGCATCCTTGAAGATATTTGCATGCAAAAAAAACCTACATAGTGTTCAGGTCTGACTTGTAATGTGAGGCATGTAACCCTTTTCAAGATGACAAGCAATTCATGGTACTGAGCTGTATAATTGATGTATTTTCTGGTTAGAAATATAGGTTACCTGGCAGACAAAGACTGATTCAAAGCGCACCACTTTCCTGGTCAGGACGAAAGTTTTGTTTCAGACAAGAAGAGTTCGTTATGAAGAATCTACTACGGGAGTGCTCACTCTTCCTTTTCACTTAGTCCAGTGGCTCTTTCATCTACTTTTCCCTTTAACTTCCCCATCTGCGAAGACAAAGCCCTGATCGCTGGCTTTTACCCACCCTGCCTTGTCTTCCTCTTGTCGTCACGCAATTTATTATGGTGTAAAACTGTGGATAAGCGCAGTTATCTACCGCTTTATTAGAATCGTTAATATGTATACACCTAACCTAGAATATTTGCCTTTCCTGGAAGAGCAATCCATGGCGCATCTGGACATATGAGAATTGCTGAGTAGATTCCCAGATTTTCGAAGAAATTTGGGATGTGATCGACCGAAATTATGGATTTTTCATTTGTATGTTATACGACTTTAAACAGGGAAAGACAGAAATAGAATCGCACAGCACTTCCTTCCGAACATTTATGGAATGTTTGCTTTTCTCTCAGACCAAATTCGTGCAAAAATCGCCCTCCCCCCAGTATACCTGGATATTGGGTAACTGAACCGAAATTTTGAATGTCGACCGAACCTTCCATCGATCTCATCTTCAACCTAGGCTGGAAAGTCGTCCTTACGTTCGCTTTGTAGCGTATGTAGGCTTGGCGCTATCAAGCTATCACTTGCTTCTTTCCGAGCACTTTTCATTGGAAGAGAAAGTGTTCAGAAACCGTGTCGAGGACAGAATTTCGCCAAGTCGCAATTTTGTCTCGCTGGTACCTGCCATGGATACAACTCAAAAACAGATGTTATTTTTAAGATAATTTTTGTCTGACCCACAAATGCGCATTTACAGTTATACACCCCAATATTCCCAAGCTGTTGAAGATTTAACTTCGCCTTAGATCAATAGAGCGTCCTGAACGCCTGGATCATTGGCGTTTCAATGTCTAACTCGTTCTTGGTCTCATCGACGAGGGAAAGCGCACTGCCCTCGAGGCCGAAGAGGTGGGCCGTCGGGAAGGCAAGGAAATCATAAGATGAAAGACGCATTGAACGACCTAATGAGGACTGCCGTCCTTTTGCTTCTGAGATGGAGTTTCTTGAGTCTTGGTTCGTGCACGTCCATCAGCGGATTGAGCCTTTAATTTCAACCAGAGGATTATTCATGACCAAGCTCCTGCTGAAACTTCATATTCATCTTGAGCGTGTGAGCGTCGCAGTATAGGAATGAGTGCCATTTCTATACTACGGTATAATTCTTTTTGCTTATTCTCTTTGCGATATTTCCAGCGGATTAGCAAATGGAACAATAGTCGTTTGTGTGCCGTGAAAGGGCGCTAGCCGAAATGTCAGTGCACTTATGAACACGTGTCCGTTAGTGAGCTCACCTTAATCCGCTCGCAAATGAATCCGCCTTTTCCTTGTCATTCGATATGACTGTCGTTGTCGCTACTTAGGATTGTTACAGATATGTACGCCAGACGGAAGAAGCAGTCAGTCAGGACGCAGTTCGCCATGTCCACGAACTACTGCTTCAGCGAGGTGAGTTGTTCATATTTGTTTCCCTCATTTTCGGTCGTATGAATGAAGACCACATCTTTGATTAGTTGCTAAGCAGTTGGAAGGCTGAAATGGCTTCTGCATGTTATTCCGCGACGGCGGCTACAATACAATAACACCTGTAGCGCAGGCTCAAACATCGCATCCTCGTTGTTTGGCTTCGTTTACCCGACATTTACGGGTTAGTTCCGCTCCATTGGTGTTCGCTTCACCTGAAGCTGCCTCCAAGTTGTTTTAGGATCTCCTGAGCATTAGGTTTATGTCCACCGCGCACGCACACGTCGCAGTCATTCACTGCGTCTACAAATCATGCTATAGTGGCTTCATAACTCAAACCCGGTCCCGGCAACTACATATTACTCAGAAATGTGTTGCTCCAGAATGGAGACGAGTTCTTATGCGAACCCATATATCCTCCCACAGAAACTGGCAAGTGATCGTTACACCCTTGTAATCTGCATCCGCCAATGACTACCAGATGAGAAAAGACCGCAGCAGAAGGGTTAACTGCAGTATTCATGCAGAAGAACCACAAAAAATCGAAGACTGAACTCACCAGAATGCTCTCTGTTTCGGTCCTTTGAAAATCGATCAGCCTTGGCGGCCTTCCGGCTTTCATTCGGTTAATAGACTTGATGCCCTCATAGAATTATAGGTTTTTTTTTCTGCAAACTGAACTTCACCCCTCACAGTAGATGTGGAATCCTAAGTTTACTGACTTGAGAAAGATACTGAGTTAAAGTAGTCATTACAACGTAATCCTTACTTTTCCAACCAATCTACTCTACCATTTCCAGTTCACAGGCCATCATTCAGTGAATGATCAAAATGGTGCTTCCAAAATATTGTTAACCATATTTTGTTCACCTAGGCAGAATAAACTGTCAATGATGGAAACATGATCTTGCAGCTACGTATGTAAATCACGAAGGGCAAATATTCGTAGGTGTTACCTCAGCAGAGACAAACGAGCATGCCCAACTACGTCAGGAAAAACAATATATTTGGAATGCTTTCCATCCAAAGGAGATGGTGCTACCCACATTGAGCTGTTCCGAATTGCCTCTCCCATCACGTCTCTGCGAGAACGATCCTAGTGTCTCAGATCTCAGCCATCGTAATAGCCTTGCTCATTTCTTGATATACCCAACGTAGCCGGGTTTTCATACTCAGGATTCCATTCATTCCATGCCTTCTTGGTTATAACTGAGGCTTCTCGCACCCAAAACTTGTTTTTGAGAAATATGCCCTCTTTTTTCTCCATTCGACAATTTATAATCTAATAAGCAATTTCTCCAGATGAGTTGTTTTGAAAAGTTTGTCCTTTTCCTCTACATATTTCACAGTTTACCCTTGTGCCAATCAAAGTGTGTAGTGATGCTATAAGGCTGAGTTTCTTGTACAGGAACAGGGTAGTGACATGCTTTAGTTAACAGTGCCATATTTTATTTTATCCTTTTTGTCAATTGATGTTACATGTACATATGTACCTTCCCGCAGCCATTTCAAATCATTTTTCTCGCCAAGATGGAAGACTTGACCATCGTTGGCTTCCTACTTTATTTTTAGAAATATTTGACATTCCTTTTCATCTTCTCATATTTTGATGGTTCCATCTGCTTTTTTTGGCATCTGTTCATCTTTACACTATCCTCGCCAAATTCTTCGAAAAAATACACTTGGCGCTCGAAGTTGCGTTCTTTTCGTTCCATCCCTATAAATTTGTTAGAGCTCAATGCAAAATAAAACCGAATACATGGACCGTAATCGACCCAATCTTAGTCCCATAAGAGATAAGCTCACAGTTTTCAGCTTAGGGCCTTTTAGCTTTAGGCATGAAACTTCGAGTACTTCCTGTTTGCCACAATTTTGTCGTACATACATCGCGTGGCTTGCCACGGAAACTGTAAACGGCGGCCATTTGCGGCGAAATCTTTTAATAATTAGAAATACTCAAATTTCACTATTTTACAGGGAATTTGTAGCCACATTGCTTATAGGTCTGTTGATCGGCCGTTAACAGTTTCCGGCATCTGTTCCGACTTTCGACACACAGCAGTTTAACACATTCATAGGTATATGCATCAGTGGCGGACGCAGAAAGTGGGCGGGAGGGGGGGCGTGGGAAGAAAAGTGGGGTCTCCGCCGTTTTGGGGACCCAGACGGAAAATAAAATTAATAATAATATTAATTATAATAATAAACAATAAATAAAAAATATATTAAAAATAATAATAAAAATAAACAATTAAAAATAAACTAACACAAGATTTTTATTTGTATTGTAAAGTTATTTCGAAAATTTGGCGACCCATTCTCGGGGGGGGGGCGCGCGCCCCCCCCACAGCAGTTTAACACATTTATAGGTATATGCATTTATAGGAACAGAATGCTAATTCGCGCACCGTGTGCACTTTTTTCAAGAATTAGCGAGGGTATTGTACATGACTCGTCTCATTCCAGGAATTCATAAGGAAACATATACTGTCAAGACCTTATTAGGCTGCCAAGTGAATAATTGTTTGCTAAACATCACTGATTTGAAAATCAGCGCTATTTGTTTCTGCTCGTTTTATAATAAATAAATTTGTAACAACAAATAAAACAACGCTGACTGTCAATAATGGCCAGGTTCAAAAATCAGAGAACACGGAGACTAAATTGAAAATTAAACAATTCGGTTGAGCAATGCTTTCCTGCCATCGTCAGCAAAAATCATCAACCTTCTCCAACATCGAACTTTGGTCATCGTCTTCTTCAAATAAATAAATAAAATAGAACCCGCGCAGGGCCTCTTTCGCAGTTGACGGAGAATATTTTGAAATCTAATGTTGTTCCAGTTTTATGGTTGGATAAGGGAGATAAATATTGAGAAGACGTTCGAAGTTCTGTTGAAACTTTATTTGTCCCTTACTTTTGTTGCTTATTTCAGGCCACCTTATAGTTCAGGCATTCATTGTAGTTGGAAAGTGACGGTTCTGTAATAACTGTCTGCCAGGTGTGGTGCGCGGAGCACGTTGTTCGAACGTGCGCTTTTCAAAGAGCACGCGCAAGTACAATGCGAATGAGCTGAATTCATACAAGCCTTGTGCACTTAATTGCACTACCAAATGAGCGGTGCCCTCTTCGAAAAGCCTCTATAGCCATGAAGAAAAACTCGGCCCTACTGGTCTTTCCGAGTCCTCGTGGTTACATTCTTTTCGTGCACCTCCACGTTCTATAACTCTTGAGGATCTTCTGCTTTCTCCAAAGTTGTAGGTATCGCGTGACTTTGCAGAAACTCCAGCAATTTAATTCACACTATTTCTTAAGTTTTCGGAACTTGTAGTTATGATTAACGGCCCTTCATACAGTGAAACGAAATGATAGTCAGGCACAAGCCTAAATGATTGGATCGCACCATCGCTCACAGAATGTGCACTCCAAATGCTTCATGTCTTGATAATTTGTAAGCTTGCTTCCTGCAGCTTCCATATACAAATCTTCGGTTATTTTTAATTTTTGCATTCAAGCGCCTCCACGATGTTACCGCACGGAACATCCACGAAAAGAGAGCGAAGCATAGATTCCATCTTAGTGTGACGCTCCTCCATAAATTTCTTGAAAATCAAGCTACTAGAATTTTGGCAAGCACTTAGAACGAGCTTATGATAACAAATAACACCTATGTAGGCCTTCTTCATTCTTTTTTGTTTCCTCTCTTGCCGCGTTACATATCTAAACGCTTCTTTTTGTACATCATGTGTGTACATGGTTTTGATGTGTCTGGCACAGCTCATTTGACGCATAGTAAATAAGTAAATAGAGCAAATACATAAACAAATGAATTCACAAAGTGAGATAATCAGTTTTTCAACTTCTCTTCACTGCATATTCAATTCCTGTGTCGCATAGTAAAGCCGATACCCTCTGACATGCTAGGTGGGAACAAATCAATTAGAATGAGTAGCGGAGACAATCTCCATAGACGATGAAATCGAGTGGTTCTTCATAAGACCAATTCTGAGCTAACTATAGGAGCCGTTTCCAAAAAGGGATGGAAAGCAGGGGACAATAGTCGTCAATCATAAACCAAGGAACTTCTACGCGTTTATGTATTCTGCAGCAGAAAAAAAACTTTACTTAATTACGAAAACTACAGTATTGTAAGTAAGTATTGTCATGTTATACTAAGTACTGTTCACGATTGTTCACGTTAAAAATATGAAAGTTTTGAAATATTTGAACGAAAAGAGACAACGGATATGTGGATACAAGAAGAGGTGGAGGAAGGCAGAGGAACGAGTGAGTGTGGAGCGAGCTCCGAGTCATGGACTCTCCCTTGGAACCATTTAGTCGTTGACAGATTTCTGAGTAGATTTCTTGAGAAGACCCTTAATATTTGCATATCTCCCTTCTCCGACATTTGAGCGTTTTTTACACGTAAAAGGTGTTTCACTGTGTGCTCACAATTTACATATCAGTATCCATTGCCTCAACGAACTTGGATGCAAGTTTTAATCAAGTATATTGCTTTTTGATGATCGTTTTTCTCAAATACGATAATTCCATCCCTTCTTCCTTGCACTCCCTATTTGCAAATTTCCAAGAAAAAAAAAGGAGAAGACGTCAGAGGGATGAGCGGAAGCTGCTCTGAGGCGGTGCTACATTAAAGAAAAGACCAGCGCTACTGAAATAACAAAACCATTGCTTGCAGCTGACAAAAAGGAGACATTCACTGGGAAAATCATATGCTTCAGGATATCTATGAATGAATATACTTCCTCTTAATAACAGAGAATCTCTGCTTGCTGGCACAAAGAAAATAACACCCTCCACTATGCATCTACGGTGGGATTTGGGGACTTTCCCAGGAAGGCCTCAGGCTATGAGCCCAGTCAGAGTAGACGAATTTTTCTAATGAACTATGATTAATCTGCCTTTATCGTTTCATCGCTGAATGGGACGAATTGCTCGGCCCAAGCATAAGTACAGGGTGGCCAAAATTATGGATACTGCTCGCGGCTTGTGAATTTGCTTGGGTATTTGCAAGCTTCAAGGTCCTTTTGAGATTTCTCATTTTTTTCCTATAGTTAAAATCTTCTTCTATCTGCTCATTTTATTTCATCTGTCGGCAAGCAAGAGTTGTAGCCCTTTCAAAATGTGCAGGAACTTCATCCACAGAGTGGTACGATGTGTAAAAGCTCTGGTAACAGGAGGCATTAGTTTCAGCGACGGAGGATACCGTTCCCTAAAATTTTGTGCCATATTGTGATGGAACTGGGTGTGGCCGACGCAAGCTGATGAGCCATTTCCACAAAGTCTCTCGTGAAACGAAAATTATCGAACTATCAATGTGGACAACTGTGAGAAAACAATTAAAGAGGGGATTCCTAAATGAGAACAAGTATCACTGGTCGCGGAGCTCGCAAGACGGTCCGTGGATGGTGTTAGGAAACCGTTTTGACAACATCAATTTTACAGGGTGGTCCAAAATTACGGAGACAAGCGCGCGTTGCGCGCTTCTCGACTTACATATGTCGTGTTATGGGCTTTCGTCAGCCATTCTTAGTTGTGCGTTTGCTTACCGGTATAGTCTTCTTTGAAACGGTATCTCACACTATGGGAAATTCAGAATGGCTAGACCGTCAATTTATCGAAGCTCTATTATTGCATTGTACCCGGAGGAGTCAAGGCGACAAAATCAAAATTAACAGCTCGAACTATTTGGTCATTCTGAAGGACGAATTTTACCCTCGGGCTCAAAGGCACTTCCGAGGTCGTCATTTTGTGTTCCAACAGGACGGTGCTCCATCCCACAAGGCCGGTATCGTCCAGGAATGGTGTCGGCAGAACATGCCGGAATTCATTTCGTTCGAATAGTGACCTCCAAATAGCCCAGACCTTAATCTCATGGATTACTCGGTGTTCTGGAGGCCAACGCATGTTCAAAGCAGCATACAACTGTGGAGTCTCTGAAGCAAGATCTGCAGAAGGCTTGGGATGAACCCGACAGCGACTACTTGCGTGCCACGGTGGACGCATTCCCTGAGCGTCTGAAGTCCTGTATCACTACCAGTGGAGGAATTTTTGAGAAGTAATCTTGGATATTGTTGATTGTTGACCAATAAACGTTGTGTGAAAATAAGTGTCTCAACTCGCTTCATATCCGTTAGATACGGACCTTTTGGTTTGTCTCCGTAATTTTGGACCACCCTGTAGTTAGTGGCCTACCAACTCTTTCTGCCTCCGCTCACCGAATTACTCTATCTGGGTGATCCCCAGGTCAACTGCATGCTAGCAACCGCATATTGGCTTCAGTGGACTCGAGGGAGGTTCTCGCAAAAACTCGGGAATGATTGTGCTCCTACTTGCGTGCCGCAGACAACACCTAGCTGGTATGTCTGAAGGCCTTGTATCGACACTGATAGAGTAACGTTCGAAATCAAATGTTGATTATTGTTGCTGTAAGAGTAACATTTCCTCGCAGTGACCTCCCTGATATTAAGCTTTTTCGTCCAGAAAGTTAACGAAGGAAGTTAAATCCACCTGGCAGTCATAATTTTGGCCGATCCTGTGTACATTTTGGACAGGAAGACTACAAGAAGACGGTAAGATCGTTATGATTCTGAGAATATTTATGGAATTCTGCCACTAGATGCTATATGTTAGCCTTATGGTTACACATGCGAGAAAGGCTGCTCGAAAGTGCGAGTATTCTCATATACCCAAGCATGAATGCAGTGAGATTTTGGCACCTTCCAAGAGAAACGTGGATCATCTGTGAAAAGCTGGCGGAGGACTGGGGTATCGAGCTCTCCGTTTTCTCTTTCTTTATCGACTCGACGGAATGGAATGGTTGAGTGCAAAAAGTCTGCTTAACTAAAGATCAGTATTTGTTTGAAAATGATAAAAAGCATGTCCGAATGGGTGAAAATTAAGTTACCTACAACGTTTTGTTTTGTCCAGGTAACTTAATATTCTAATGCTACTCAATCATTTCCACGTAACTGCTGACTTACAAGCAAAATTATGGAAAAAGATCCATTTTGTTTCCTTCCCACTTGGAAATGCCTTGGATTACTTTTAGCTGCCCATAGCTCGCAACTGCAAGTATCAAAATCTGACAATTCATCTTCTTTTAGCTTTGAGCTCATCAATATATAACTGGTCAAACCTAATATCTTAACATTAAATGTGGTAAATTTTTGGAATCTATTTATTGTTTGAGTTAGCCTGAACATGTTGCAGCAGAAAAGAACAAGGATAATGCTTTGAATGAGCAAGTGCACGTATTTCATCTAAGCACTTTAATAGGGTCAGTGGGTTGCTAAGCTACGTAGCTGTCAGTTCTTTGAATCTTATTGAATTCTGTTTGTAAAAATTTATAAGTTCTATACTATAGCTTACTTCCGCTTCCTTTGTCCCCAATGTCTAGCAGAGCGAGAGGATAATTTCATATTTTTGTCGTATTTTTGACATAAGAAGCTCCAGTGTTACTTCCTGTGGTTCACAACGCTTTCGCAGCTGCAGAGCGGTCACAATGCTTCTGATGCATACCGATCGTGATCGGCGTTTCGGATTTGACGCTTTGATTGGTCGTGGGCTTCATCTTATTTGCCTGCCCTGTCCTTAGCTAAGCCTTAACCTATGAGCTAACGCCAAAGATGAAACACCCACACAACTCGCTTTTCCCCTAGCATGTTTAAGAAGTTATGTTGTTATCAATTTGACTCATGAATCACTTTTGAGGGTGCCTCCTGGTATGCAAAAGCCTCGTTGTGACAGGTTGATTTGGCCGCTTCTAATTATGTACATGTTCTCCAAGCTTCAGAAATGAAAATTAAGGTTCTCCTGATTTCAGTGTATAAATCGCTCATTTCGACGAGCTGTTCACGCGCTTCTCGTTCACCTCGAATTTCACAAGATTCACATTACCTTGACTATACCGATAACTAGGAGCAAAGAGTAGCAAGGAACAGAATTGTTTTTTTTTGTAACCCTCACTTTCCAACCGGCATAGTCTTCCTCTTAGCTTTTGTTGGCGAGTTTCGCTTCGGCACATCCCATTCTCAAATCCCATCTCCCAGAAGCTTAATCAGAGAATCTGATGGCCCATCATGTTCCCGTTAGTGAACCTTCAGAAACTTCGCAATCTTCGGGAGGCTGAAAGATCTTGAGGAGAAATCGGGCGGAGCCACCACTGTAAGGGCGGAATTCGAAGCATCCGCCCCTTTTATTTTCCATCTGCGCACTGTTGATTTTCGAGTCTCACCATGCACGGAGTAAGATGAGGCACTCGCAACTTTCTCCCTTTCTCGATTAGGAGAGGAATTGTTGCCGGCGGTCCCCACTACTGTTTCAAATTGCGCCATAACAGAATCCGGGGTCCCTTTTCTCTGAATTTATCGTTTACTTTATTTGTTTTTTAGCGAGTGGGTTGAAGGGTCCTAAGTGCATGATAGCGGGTAAAAACCGTAAAAAATGTACTGGATAGGAGTTATTAGTTTAGAACCGTGCTGCGTGCTCCTACTCAACGACGCTACAGTTGACGTCTACAGTTGACGTAGCGCAACGTAGCAAGAATGGGCTGACGAGAGCTTGTCTTTGACTTACAGCGGTACTCAGCTTGGTTGTCATCCCTCATCCGCTGAGTGATGATTTATTCTATTTCTTTGACAGGTATGGCACTCTGACAGCCCATTTGCACGTAATACACCTTAGCTCAGAAACGACTGTTCCCATAGCTGCAGTATATATATATATATATATATATATATATATATATATATATATATATATATATATATATATATATATATATATATATATGAATATGACGAGGTTTTGCTCCTTACGGCTCAGGAGGAAATGCTGTGAGACATTATGAACACTAATATCGAGCCTGATAAAGTCATTACTGCACACGGAAGAAGAAACTACATTTTTTTCCAGATATGGCAGGAATATGACGCGGGCTCATAGACATAATCGTTCCCTCCCTCCTTTTCACTGCGTAGAAGAATCGAAATCCACAGGTCGAGGCGCACTTGCACGCGCTGCATCGCACACAACATGATGCTCTAATTGTCTGCGCATCCACGCGTCTCATCTCATCTCATCCACGCGTATCATTGTCTCATATCAACGTTCTCATAGTCATCGAGTCCTTCTGTTCTAACTGTCCATACAGGTAGTGAGGTACGTACGCACAGGACTCGACCACGTCATCTTTTGATAGAAACTCTTTCCATCTTAAATTAAATCGCAACACTAAAATTTTGGGTCTTAGTCACACTCTGTTTCATTTTTTTAAATCTCTTACACTAATTCAAACCCATTCAAAATGTTGAATCCCACCTAATGAATAAGAAGGTCTCGAATTAACAAGGAAGCTCCTCAGGGTAATTATCTAGTTGTGTTCGTACGAGTTTTTCGTAATCAAAGTTGAGGAGGACGGTAGTTTTGTTTGTTTGAGATCAGTTTACGTCAACTTTACTCGTAGGTAGCGAAAAAAAGTACAAAGGTGGGCCTATCACACACAAAAAGCCTATCACATCTTCAAGTTCCATCTAAACAGTTGAATCCATAGTTGAGTTGTAGCAAAGATTTAGCCTACAGCAGTGCCTCTGATCCACTGTATGTGGGTGTTCCCTGTTGACCTTGCAGATGCTAACTCTGAGAGAATCTACAAAAGATTCTTAGATGAGGCCTACGCTTTGAAGCCCAATGTTGAACATAATTTATGCCTCCAGTTCCTCTAGTGCCCTCGCCTTTCCACTACTTCGAAGTAAACACCATTCCATTTCTTCCATTTGCAGGTCGGAGTTGCACTTGGCTTGTCTGCCACCGCTACTCGCAGAAGTCAATTGAATTTAACGCGATGACGAAAGCAAAATTTTCCGCATTTTCCAAAAAGGGCGACAATTTTGAGCGAATGGGCGAGGAATGGGCAACTTCCAGCTATTACACAATTCTTGGAATATTTGAAAATTATTGCTGTGTTGATATTGTTGTAACAATTTGAGCCAGTAAACCATTCAAGAATATTTTGAAGATGGTAGTGCATGTGAGAATTTGAGAGAGGTTTGAATCGAAATTTTCCATATATTCTGCATGTAATTTGAATTTGAAGTATTCGAAAAGCCTTTTCAAGGTTAGGATGCCCTCCTCCGCACTCCACTCCCCTCTGGAAAACGCCATTTCAAGGAATGTATCTCATTTCGTCGCTTATTTAGGGTAATCTATACTTAGCGATCTTAATTTGCAGGATTGTCTATGGTTACTGAAATAGTAGAACTTATGCTTGCGAACCTACTCAGACTTTTTTCGTTTGCTCTGCTTATCCACATCTCAGATAATCCCACACCATCCCTATCCTTACTACAGCGACCAGTGAGCTCTAGACATCCAAACGTGTTCGACTCCCTTCCGGCTAGGGATTCTCATTATCCAAGGGCGTCCATGGGTTGAACTGGTCGGTTATTATAGCGAATTCGATCTACCTAATGGCGTTGTGAGCATTGTTGACTCGTCGCGCTGTCGCTCTGTCTAATTGCTGCGAGCCTCATTCGAATTTCGAACTATTTATATTTCGCTCAGAATTCCGGACATTCTATGTACATTGACATCCATACATTCCTTCCTTAATAAGGAAGCCTGGAACTATTTGTTCTCGACAACTCATACGCACTCGTAGAGATTTGAGTCGGTGAAGTCGAATTGAGTCGAATAAAGCGAGTTTCCAGTCATTTGAACTACTGAATCTCCTGAAAAACCTAAAAACCGAACAAGTCAAAGGAAAATCTGCCATAATCCTCGGTCTAAATATTAATTAAGTACTGCTTTTCCAGCTTTTGACTAACTAGGTGCTAATCCACATCGATTTTCATAACTTAAAATCCTAATCAATGAGTAGACTCTTGGGAAACTCAAAAATATGGTTCTGTGAATAGAATTCTTGGACCTTAACTATTTTCTGATGACGAATACGCATTGGAAAAATGCGGAGTAGCGAAGAAATTTTCCGCGAACTTTAAGTGCAGATTTGCGTTGTCACCAAATTAACAGGTTCAGTCCGCAATTTCCGAGCAAAACACTTACAAAAATAGTTTTTCACGAAGTTCCTAGGTGGGTTGAAGTATAGCCTCACCTCGCTCACGATGACGAAGAGACAATTACGCTAAATACACAGAGGAGTGGTGTTTATATGGGCAGAGGTTGTTCCGAGAGTTCCTTGGATGAGAAAACCAAACCCTACCTTTTGAGAGTCAAGGCAAGTCCACACCCATGTCTATTTTCGGACCTGCACAGCCATTTTGTAGCGTCTTCAATCTAGTTTTCGGATGGCATCCACCACTGTCCTGTTTCCCAGTAGAGGAATTTTTGAAGGCAAATTTGTAGTTTGAATTTCTTTTGAATTTGAAAACCGACTATCACTAGAGCATGGAGTAGCCGTACTTTTTTCCTCCTATATTTTTACACTCCGATTTCGTGAAAACAGCAGGTGCCGTTGCAATGACTGATCCTTGCGCTCTGAATTTTCAAAGAATCTCTTTGAAGAATGCATGCAAAGATTCGGCTGGGAACTTATCAAAAATCACTACCATTTTTCGCAAGGATATCCTGAGAGGCCAACTGCTTCAAGGCGAGAGCGTCCTTCAGAACCCTGTCTCAAATCCAGAATACTGTGGACCTTTCTCAACTCCACAGAGAAGAGGACAGGTCAAAGCATAGGCTTTTCGAGGAGAAATAACTGATCAAATGTTGTGCCGTAACTTAGGCCACACCCTTTGTGCTTCAGAAGTTTTTAAGCTGATTCCGCAACTGTTGAGCACACAGCCAGACGTACATATAGGAAACTCCAAACGTACGTAGACAAGAGTCGAGACCGCGGCGCGGCTCTCTTGGGCAGAGACGCAGGAGCACACTGTGCTGAGCTCCCATGACTCTGCCCAAGAGAGCCGCGCCGCGGTCCTGACCCTTGTCTGCGTCCGTTTGGAGTTCTCTGTATATACCTTGAATTAAGATACTGTGTTCCGAATATTTGCTGTCCCCTTTCAATAGAATCCCGTTAGCGAATTTCCATAATTCTTCGGTCAACAGGAAAAATAACTCACATGTGCTTTTCATAACCATTATTTTTTTTCTTTTGAGAGGAAAACCTCGCAGAACTCCATTATCGAGAGTTATTAGGTGCAGTGCTCTTCACTTCAAAGCATCACTGATGTGTGAATGCCGGGGCCATTCTGTTGAGAAATTCATCTCGCAAACGAAACTTTGTAGACTCTAACTGCATAATGTTCTCCCTCTGACGATCTCCTTGATGTTTGGAAAAGACAGTATGCTGTCCCCTCATTTCTGCTGTTCCACCATTCTTCTCATTTTTGATGGCGCCTCCGCTTAATCTTGCTGTCACCTTGCCGTTCGACGTCAGCAGACTTCTCTTGTTCTTGCGCCACCACTCTGACGCCGAGCAAGGCAACTGCTTCGCAATTATGGGACCGATTTTTGCGTCAACATCACCTTCTCGGCTTTTTCAAATATTGATTTTTCTTCACTTCAAACGACCTATTATTTGGGGTATTTTAGCTACATAGTTTCTTGTGACTTCTCCTCTGCGCCGGTGAACATCGCGAAATTTCGAATGCTTAGTAGAGTATCTACATATGTAACATATGTACAAGTTGGTATACGTCTTTCGAGACATAGTGCAGCGACCAAGAATACGATACTCTACAACTCTTATCATTGTACAGCTTGGAATATTTTTGCTGAAAAAAATTAATTTCGACCTGATCAACCATCGCTACCATGATATTAGAACTTTATAGTTATTCGTGGGTTTTTCTTTTGGGAACGTTCCGCAGTCGTTCGAGCTTTTTACGGTGATGCTACTTTCCCAGAGCTTTTCAGTATTCAACCAGCTAGTTCACATAATTTATCGAGCTTTCTCAGCCGCCACACAAAATGATGATTTGGAAAACCTTGAATGCCATTGGCAGTTCTCGAGTGTTCGGCTTACGGACACTCCCATGTCTAGAAGGAATTGATCTCCAGAATCTGATGGCTATCTTCTTTCTGACTTGTTCTTCGAGCTTGAGCCACCAGAGATGTGGGAGTTCCTTGCTGGTTCTTCACCAAGAAGCTCGCCGATATCGCGAAATGAAAAGCATACATTTTCAAAGAAATGGAGAATGATAGAATAATAATAGAGAATAACGTACGAGAATCATATTCCGTTCATCTACATGTCATTCATAAGCTAAATACTGAGGTGTAGTTCTTTTCTCACTATCGAAAACTCGTAGTGTAACCAGACCTCTGCAATTTGGGGAAGTTTTTGACATCTGTACGCATACAGCTACTTTTGACATCTACTCACCCAACTTTCCGCTGTAAGCGAGAGAATACACTTCATGGTGTGGAAGTTAGGTGTGAGAGATATCCATTTTTGAAGGGTTGATGAGCCATTTGAGAATGTGGGATCCGAGTAGAACAAAAAATCTCATCAGCACCCCTGTGTTTATCATGTTTCAGCTATTTTACGTCGGAGTTGAACTAAATAGTGACTATTTTATTTATGTGGAGTGCGTTCTCGTTATCTTCTGCGGATATTTCATCTATAATATTACTGAATCCGTTATTTTTCATCCTCCACGACAAAGCACAGATTTGGTTGCAGTTGTGCAACTGTTTTCGGCATTCTTCCACTTTGCATGCGGAACGTAGCACAATTACGAACATCTGTTTTCCTCGAAACAGGTGTTTTCTGGAAGCATGGAGCCGAATCACTTTCATTTCACTATGTAACCCATCAAACACCACTTCCTTTTCCTCCATGGCCCACTAAATATTACGACAATGGGACTATTTATAATTCGTTCCGCAACGAACAATGGTTTACTCTTCTCGAGCAATGGGGACATATACTACATAGGGAGTTGTCGAAATCTATCAGGTTGATGCGAAACTAATTGCTGTTTTTGAGTATGCACAAATAAACTTTCCTCTCCTGTGGAATTTGAGCAATTCCAATCAAATTTGTGTGACATTCTGAAAGGATTTTTTCCTTCTCTTTCAAGATCCACTTGGATATTCTGGCTAGATTATTTCAGTAACTTTTTATGGAGTTCTATGGAGAACAATTGATGAGCCGACTCGATTTTCGGGTGGTCATGGTTAATTAATTTAAACTCCAGTGCCCTGAACCGGAGGTGTCCGGTAATCTTACATTTGTTTAGGCCTAGAGTCGCCTTCTCAATGGACAGTGAGCTAGGGGTTCGCGTAGTTTTCTTCCTACGATTTTAAACTCAAATACTACCATAGTCATCGTTGTGGGATGTTCACGATCAGGCGTTGAGGACAGCCGTGGAAATTAAACCGGATTATACCATCCGTACGACGAGAGCGAGGATGGAGCTCACTATACTACAGTTTCAAAACATCTGACCTCAATCAGTTGGGTAAGAAAGACGCGGACGTGCACACCACAAGATCTGACTGATGACCAGCGTCTCACCTAACGTAACATCGTTTCTAACTCAGAAACCCAAAAACAATTTTCTGATCGCATCTGAAACTAGTTTCCTCAAAAGCTTGTCGACAAGTTGTTTTCACACTTCCTTGCCGACAAGTTGTTTGCCCGAAAAGCTTGTCTTCTGCTTCGCTGTTGAAAACAAGTTGTCGACAAGCTTTTCGGGCGAACAGCAAGGAAATGTGAAAACAACTTGTCAACAAGCTTTTGGAAAAGCAAGTTTCGAATGCGATCAGAAACTTGTTTTTGGGGTTCTGAGAAATTAATTTTTCGTCGCAAAACAACTCATTTCCAGGCCACATAATTACCATGGAGGAAGCTCGGTTTCTGTACGATAAAAAGTACTGCGGATGGGTATGGGTAGAGACGTTTTCCCACTTCTAGGTTATAGATTTTCTCTTTGAGGAGATTGTGGGAGTTTAGCGGTGCTGTAAGGGTGTGACTGACTGCAGCCTTCTCAAACCTAGTTAGGCATTGACAGCAGAGTCCTAGTATTGTAGATTCGAGTTAATCTCCAGAAATCTGCAGTAGATATGGTAGGCACTGATGAGTAGAATGAGGTTTTCCACTGCTCCAAGGTGGCGCTAAGCCCCTCACTCAAAAATTCACCTGGCGCAGTAAGGCATTGAGATTGGCATTCACCCTTCTCGATCGCCAGACCTTTTCGTTCTTGAATATCACTTTTTCTAAACCCGCGAGAGCAGCAGATTGCTGAACCGGGCGCATACTGAAATTGCTCTCCAAAAGTTTGTGAATTGTCGCTACAAATGTTTTTGTTGTAAAGGCATATAATATGAAATACTTTGTTGGGAAGGATCTGCCGAATTGAATGGGTGCTAAATTGATTGGCGAAATTGTGTTTGAGCCGAGTTATAACACATTGAACTGAAGTGTTCGTTTTGGCAATTAATTTCGCACCAACCTGATACTTGGTCGAGGCACACATGGTCAGATTCACATGAGGTTTTGAAGTGATGCAACGTTCTAATTTTTCCAAGATTCCCACACTAACTGGTTTCAGTGTTTTAACTAGACGGAAAGCGCAGCTTCCTTGGCAGCGCAGGTTCATAGACCCTTTAATCAGCAGTTCCTAAAGAGACTTCAAAATGTTTGTATTTGTATTTAATTTATTTGGAATGCATCCTCACCTTCCATAATGGAACGTAGTTGAACCAGCACATTTATTCGGTTGCTATTAGGCTCTAGGTGTTATATTGTACTCACAAACAAACATGAATAGTTTGAGAAAACTATGTAGGTTTATCAAATATCAGGTTTTATGTATCTGCTTATGTTTACTGTTCATACTATTGTATCACACAGCGATCCTAAAGGTATTACCTTCGTTCTTGGTGTGATTTGCGGTTTGAATGTCAAAAATCACCTTCTGTGAAGTTGTGGTCCTTCAGAACATCCTAGCTCGGAGGTGCCCGAATGAATATGATTTCACCAGGTAAATGTCCATAGGTTTGGCAAGATACTGTAGTTCCTTCCTCGCATTATATCCTAGACACTCGTTTCAAAGAGCAACTCTCGTTTATTTTTCATTTCCAACTTTGCCCTTACTTGAGCGACGCATTGTTCGCGGAGCCAATTTTGAAGGATGCGAATATACTTCCACTTCCATGAATTTCATAATCTTCCTGTTATTCCAATGTTTACAACTTCGAGACTATAGCACGTCTTCTTTTAGTTCTACCTTTCTTACTATTGAACTACTATTAAATAGTGGGAGTAACTCCGTGACTATACGTACATATATGTAATGTCATGAATGCAAAGTGAAAGTTCTCCAAATGTTCTGCACATTTTTTGCGGAAAAAAAATGTAAATTCACAAGTTGAAAATTCGATGGGCATCAAAGATTATCTATATCTATGCATATTTTAACAACATCGTGGCTTCAGGGAACAAAAGCGGAGTGAACGAAGTTCTTCCATTGTACATACATAGCTTGGTAACTTTTATCAAATGGCTGCTTTATAATCGAATCTGCACAGCAACTTTGTTCTGTTTATCACTATTTTATCAGTATTAGTACTTGCGTCAAATATCCATAACGCAAAGTTCGTATGACCATTAAAAACTGGTTGAAGCAATCTATGAGGTGTGGTTTTGCCCGCTTTTTTTCTCTGGGTTGATGGCGGTGTGTATGTTGCCGTTTGTCACCTTTTTTGGGAAGTTGCGCAAATGCGCTTTGCTAACAGCAGTTGTACGTAGTTGTACTTGCCAGGAAACCATGAATGCTTCCGAAAATTCTGTAATCTACGTAATTAGTACAACGTTTAAAGTAAATATGGTCCACTTGAGAGTTGGAGCGAGTTTCAGTTGCTTTTTTCGTGAGATTCTCCACCTCCCAAAATCAAAGCTACTTTACTGCTGTGTAGTGTAACAAATAGAGCCGAATTTTTTCAGCAGCGTCCTCTTGCCAACCATTAGTGGAAAACGTTACGGTCACAAAGAAACTCCTCGAATGCGTTTCTAAACTGGTTATACTTGTAGGTTTCCAGAACATGTGATACGAGAGACAAAAATAGCTAGTTACTTCTCAAAATTTGCATAGTACATCTTACCTACATTTTTCTTGATTATTGACAAAAACCAAGGAGAGGCGTCTCTTTACTTAACAATATCAATGCCTTTTCATCTACTGAACATAACCCTTCCGGACCCACGACTAATTCACTTGTGCCTCCTGTTTTTTATCGCTGTTATGCACTTCAGCACGGTAATGTTTGAGAAAATGCCTTGGTTTCTTTATAAAAGTCACGTAGCAAATATATCGTTACTACCACTCCTTCCTTGTAAACAATTCCTTTCACATTTAGTGCTTGGAAGGAGCTTTTCCTCGTCATTACCGTTCTTAATAATTCGACTTGAACTTTACATACATACATGGCTGCTTAGCATTACTTTTGCATTTATAATGCCCAACAGGATGTGCTTTATTGTTCCCGTTGTTACTTCGATACAAGATCTGTCGTATGGGATGTGGTTCCCAAAAAGGTGCGCTGGTCTGTTGCGTTGTTTCGGAGAGATAAGAAATCAATGAACGGGGCAGCTACTGTTTCCGGGAGTGCCCGCAGCTACGGCGAAGTTCTGGTGCAGGCATTTGTGACCGAAATAGGTGTATTCCCTTGCTTTTTATAAACTAAGGCTAGGAGTCACTCGATAACGAAGGAAAATTTTGCAGTAGTGATCATATCGATGCTTGATGATACAACAATCCCCAGCGTATGAAACGGTGGGGCGTAGACAATCTTCACATCACCGGCTTAGACATGATCCGAGTAGATTGTCACCTGAGATTATGCAGTTGTAAGCTTGCCTGTTTTTAACGGTCACTAGGCACGTCGATGAACTTTGAAAGGAGAAAAATAACCAAGTTCTGTTTCAGACTTAGTAGATGGAAAATATCACTAATTGGCATTTATTAAGAACGTTTCTCTAGCAATGTACATTTCTGTTGATCCATTAAGGTACAAATATTCGCGTAGGAACGTTGACATTAATTGCAATACAAATCTATATATTGCATTTAGGGTTGGTGTCCTTGAGAAAACGAGAAAATGTCAGGTTAAGAGAATGACAAATGCAATCCACCTACGCACAGTCTAAATCTTCGCTTTAAACCTAGGAATGTAGCGTCTTTTGGCTGTGAGTGGAGCCGGTTCAGAAAAGAGTCGGTATTGGTGCATTCACATATTGAAAGTAGGTTGTGCAGTTGTGCACTATCAAACGTACTTGATATTGATTGACAGCAACTGCATCTCAGTTCATGGTCCTTCTATCAGTACCGACTACCGGTTGAATGGATATATGGTGCTGATGCAGCCCTAGTGGCTTTTTGAAAGCTTGTAAACTATCGGACAGGCTGTGCTTTTGTAAAAAAAGGAGGATTGTCGGAGATTCTCAAGAATTTGGACAAAAATTAGGAGACAAAATTGTTTGCTCTGTTTTTCGTGAACTCTATCGAACGCACTGAACATTATGAAATCAGCACAGATCGTTTCCAAATTCAACAGATATCATTGATATACGCTGTTCGTATTCAAGAGGTCTCTCATTTGTCTTCTGTGAGGATTTCTATGAAATTTGTATCAATAATTACGTTTCCATCTCGAAGCTTGGTTTCATGAAAATAACTCTGAAAAATGTACATACGAGCGCTACATTACTGGCTACATTATATGTACAAAAAATTAATGTCAATCGGAGTGGAAACCTCCCTTTACCAAATAATAAGAGAAGAAATCTCATTCATTTAACACAATTTTTTCAATATTCTTTAACTAGTCGTCGAAATCAAAATTTGTCGTCATTTCTTCCAATTTTCTACCTTCTTTCATGAATTTTTGTTTTTTTTTTTTCGTGTTGAACTGCCCATAGATTTACAGGACAACGCATGCAACATATCCAGACAAGAGTGAAATTTCAAATGAAACATGTAGGGGCTTCCTCATACAAAATCCTCATCTCTTTGAACGGCATGCGATCTCGATTGAGATAAGTTCTGTTTCGTTAGATCATGCATGCATCAATAAATGCAGCGTCCAAATGCAATAAAGTGTTTTGTTACCACCAAATATTTTCGACCAATCGTTGCAGTTTGATTCATACGTACTAATTTGTGTACATATGAAACACAGAAAAGATATACACACATCAGAATTATGTATGTATCTACAACACTGAGTCCCATCTGTAATTATGAGAGAACTAGCGTACTATCTCAGTTTTTTCATCTTGAATGACCAGCGCTCGCAGAACGAGGAAGAACTCCGGGGTCTGCGTCAATGAAGTACAGTTTTTGCTTCATTTTTTACATCTTCTTCCTTCATTTTTAGTTTGGCCGGCAACGGCATTTTTTTTACATGGGACAACAAGCTTTCGAGAAGTTGCGCTCATGATTTCACTAGTTAATTTGGTAGACGTTCAATGCTGTTGGGTCTTCTTTTCGCCTGCAGTTTGTTTTGTCAAAAATGGCTCCTAAGGCAACGTTAAAGCAACAATGTTACAGACGTTCCGTTGTGGACTGCCTCGTGCTCGACAATGCATACATAGTTCACACTTCCACCTTTTGAAGCATCCTTCTTCAACTTCACTTAGCTGTAATTATGACTACCTATTCTATTTTTCATTTGTTTCTGTTTTTGACAGGAACTTGTAACGGGTGTGCAACATGCATTCAGTCCTTGAAAATCGTCCAAGTTGTCTTCTATGGAAGGACAACATGTGGTATATACAATATTATCGTGACATCGCAAAGCTCTTCCTCTCTCATATAACCTACTATGATAGAATGAAAAAAACATGAATCTCCGCTGCCTTCGTCGTTATACTTCCCAACCGTGTCAAAAGTTGTGGAGAGAGGTGTAAATTCTTTTTAAAAAGCAATGGCGCGTCTATTTACACGTAAACTGCTCAATATTATCTAACTTTTTAACAAAATGACAGGTACAAATTGTAAAATCATCTTCTGTATGTTGAATAGCCTTTGACAAAGGGTGTCAATGGTCGAGTTGCACCGAACATTTTGTAATGTGTTTAGAGAAATTTGCCATGCTACATGTTCATACTTTTGCAAGATTGACTCCAGAAAATACCCCCAAACATGGGTAATTGGACTGAAACCGAGGACCTCACTCAATCCTTGCCTTGGACTTCGATTTTCTTCAAGGAACCGTTGCAAATCGAAGACTCGACGCTGTTAGGGTGGCGCAGAATAGCTTTGGCGAAACAGTGTCGCTCTAGCGAACCCCTTTCCTGACTTCGCCGATGCTGTCTCTTGAGACAGTGGGGCATCTTATACGCTCGCGATACTTCGGTGAGTCTCGTGATGGTTTGTGTGTGATCGATCGTAATATAGTAAATCCTTTCCGGAACCCTGCTTGCTCGCCTGTCTGTCCTTCGTCCAGGTCGTTCTTAGGGTGTCCCGTGATCCATCCAGCTGGCCATCCGTTCTGGTTCTGCACGGACCCTATCGTTACGCTAATGCTTCCATTTTCCATCACCCCAGCAGTTCACTGGGCACAAATTGAACCTTTGGAAGCTTTTTTTTTACCGGACATAAGGCTCATTTTACGGAATGAACTTGCAGTCGGTTCACCTCGGATATTCACAAGTTTCTGTCGCTTGGTTGAAGAAAAGACTTGGGGTATTAACCCTGATGAGCTACACATTCTAAGCAATTCTCGGATAAATAGAAAACTACGAAATTATGTGTTCTATAGTGGGATATTTTCTGAGTCTGCATCACGAATTTTGCGTGGTCGTATGCTATTGGTAGTTTCATCGTAGAATGGGTGAGTTTCTCAGTGCTTTGCTCCCGCAAATGGTCTTCCCCACATCAACTCGATAACGGAGACGCATCCGTGGGATAATGGATAGTCCAGCATCCCAACAAATGCCTACTCACCACTTTTCTTCCACAGGTCCCTTTTACGATGCTTTCCCAACTAGGCACTGGTTCACCACTCACACATCAGTGGATCCGTTGCGCTTCGTGCTCTGCGCTATTCGATATAAGTGAAAGGCATCAAAAACCCCTTGATTCTTTGCGACACCACTCTTCATGGGTGCTATAACATTTTTTTATGACTTGATATTATTAGCGCAATTGGAATTCTCCACAAAGTTTGGAAGGCCATACTTTTTCAGTTTTCTACAACTGGCGGCGTTTGACGATGTTCATGAACAAATTAATGCGCTCTGGTATTTTCGACCCTTGACTGGTACCCAGATTTTGCTCGTCGTGAATGATAGAAACGTTGGATTGTGCTAATCCTATAAAAATCAAAGTTGTGATTGACCTCCTCTGCTGAAAATGCAGATTTCGATTCTCATGAGAAATAATCACGGATTTTTCCAATATTTTTCACAGCACATATAAAAAAATCGTGTAGGATCATGACATTGCTTAAGCTTGTTTTGAAGAAGGCATAGTTCCTGAACTGCCAGCTGCACTTGATTCCAAGATGCTCCAGCTGGAGGATTACCCAACTCTAGTCAACGTATTGTGGAATCTTCTACATCTCAGTACCATATGCCCAGTGGCTGGTGGCATTTTGCAAGACAATGCTCTTTCGATGAGAGGTTCACTTCCTTGTGCTTTGAACCTGGATATATATTCGATGTAGGCACTACTGTTTCACGTTGATGAATCTGTTTGCTTCTTTCTTTGAAAACTGGGCAACTTTCCATTTCTCAAAGTTTCTTCACAGCAATGATGAGTCAGACCATCTGCAGGAGTATACAGATGTGGACATCCAGTATCTACGTATGTATGCACATGTGAAAGTGGGTTCGCTTTCCTCAATTAGTGTTTGAAATATGTAGGTATCAGAGACGAGGGGAGAGGGGTTGGATGAAAACAGATAATCTGAAAAAAGGGGTAGAATTGATTAGAATAATATAATATGTTTTGAATTTAACTTGTAAAAGAGAGATATGGGAAGATTATCGGGAAGAAATTATTGAGAAAGGCCCCCTTTTTCTCATTCAGAAAGTGTTCTCTGGTGGTTGATCCTGCGAAGCATTTCTTTCTCCTTGCAAATGCGTTTCGATTTATTAATGTGCCTCACACAGGCGTAAAATGTAGTGAAGCTGAACCATTCGGAAGATACTTGAGGAAAGCTCAGAAGATCTAGATTAGAATAAGTCCATCTAAAATCGATAGAAGTTATGTAGTTAGAAAAGCCACCCGAAAAACCTTACAAGGGCGCGTTTAGGGTTTCATACAAAGTGGGTATCCTTGAAACTGCAATACGTGATAGTTGTCCGTGATGCACTCCATCTGCCCTGAACGTTCTTGTTCCAATCTACACATAGCCCTTAGAGTCGAAGCACTTTATCTTTAACTTCTTTTCGAATCGACCCGACCCAGTAGACCCTTGAGCTTGAGCTACCTGTCTAGGTTAAGAGCAATCTTTTTCAGTCTAAACACCTTATCAAAAAAACCTTTTGCTAGTTTGAATAGATGACATAGCGTGTTTTCAAAGAAGTTCCCGCAGTTCATGTTTATATAATACATTCGGTTATGCCTCTATGAACATGTGCTAATTGAACTGGAGGTAGAGACAACTAATAGTGGCTTTCACTAAGTATTTGAACGATTTTTGATGTTTCATTATGATGAAGTTCAAAAAAAATCCGATAATCTGTTCATACAGTGTCCTATGAATGTGCCAGTGTACTCCAGAAGTGCGGTACTATACATACAGCGCAATTCACCTAGAAGTCGCTATCGCACTGATCAAATGCACGAGTGCCACGTACTTCTACATTTCCGGTGCCGTTTTAGCATGTCAGGTAGCTATAAACCACTGCGACCAACAAGCTAGAACGTTTGCAAGTTGTCGAAAGCACCTCTGCTCTATACATGGGATATCACTAATGCCGACTCGTTTCTGAACCACTTGTAACATTTGTCCAATGAGCGTAAACGACTTCTCAGAATTCTCAAGGACCCCGCTTATGTTCCTATTCCATAGGTTTTCCTTTGGAATGTAGAATAATCAGTAAACCATGATCAATCATTTCGAAGAAAAAGCGAAAATAAATGGCTTAGCTTCCGTTTCGGACTGTATCCCCTCTACAGAAACTAGATTGGAAGCATAGCGCTCCCTCTAGTATCGTCAGTAAAGGAGGGAAGTCTCAGGCTAGAAAAAAACTACTCTAGGAAAGAACTTCTAACTACAGAAACGAGTGCATTTGGAGCGCCACAAGAAACGTCAAAGAGGCTTCTTGCTCTGAAAATTCACGCGATTATCGTGATAACAAAACGCATGAAGCAGGTGGCTCATGTTGATTTTTCGCACGAAACACTTCCGTCATGCCAACGCGTGATATGCAGTTCTTGCCTTCCAATCGCAATAAGTAAAGACGTGAACGAAAAAAAAAAGCACTCTCGACTCAAAAAAGCATACGTAGCATTTGAGTTAATAAGCAATGCACTCCATAACATTTTTATTACTGCAGTTTTTTTTTCCTGAGCTCAATATCGCTATCTTGCCGGGTACCAGTGAGGGACCCGGTAAAAGCAAGGGACCTCTGCGCTTGCTATTGCAGATAAAGTTCAAAGTATGGTGGTATTGTAATGCATGTAAATGTAAAAGTTGGGAAATTTCGCTTGTTCTCCGGTAGTGCAAGGTTGTATTAAAATGTGTATATCACCAAAGCGTAGCAAAATCACATCACCATGAACCATGAAGCTATTGTATTCGATAGCCCAAGGTTAATGTGTGCATGCTACGTGCGTGCACCACGCATGGGACTACATGGTGGAGGAAAAATAGTACAGATGGCCTGGAAGCAGGTGACACGCTCACTTTAGCTGCATAGTTTCCCATAGACACCCTCTGGAAGAGGGCTGTTTCTAATGTTGATCGCAAAGTATTCGGCACCTCGAGTGACCACTGTGTGGAAAACTTGTGCACTACTCTGTGCGTGAGCGGATGAATATACTGTGCACCTGCCGTAACTCTACAAAAGTGTGCATACGGTATGAAATAGATAAATAGTATATAAAGGTACGATATGTTGTAACCTCTGTCACCCCCTTCCCCTCCTCCGGATGTGGGTAGCACTCCTTCATTCCCCGCCAAGGATGGGTGACACAGTTTTAGATGCTGTCTGGTAATTGAGGTCGTCTTTTTTGCTTGGCTCATTTTCTCACTGTATTGTTTGTATGGTTATATACAGTTCATGCTTTTTTTTGTATGTGACGAATCCATGACGGGCTTGTTAATCCATTATGGATTGAATCATATACAAAAATAATCACGGTGTGTGCACATAGAAGCCGAACTTCTGGCATTGCTTTTTCTTTCCAGCCTTTTCTCTTGTTTATGCAATACTCTTAGACGTCTTAAGTGAATAAATAAATGGATAAATAAATAAACAAATGGATAAATAAATAAATAATAAATAAATAAACAATGGCTCAAAGATTGGTGTTAGATCGTACAGCTAAGTAATTTATTTCATTTATGCATCTTTGAACGCTCCTTATTTCATTCCACTATCCCTCCCGCTCAGTTATACAAAGCTTTGACAAACTCATTCAAGCGTTGTCTCTTCTTGCTCAGAACCTTGTTGATGCATGATCACCTGACATTATTAAGCAACTTCTAGTGAGTTTTTGGAGAAGCAGATAAGTTCTGTTCATTCACGCAACATGGCGCAGTGTTAGGGCAATCAGTCAAGAATGAAGAATCATAAGGAATGAAGAAGTTTCCACTTCAAAGGAATTTGTTTAACACCACGTGAATGAGAGATTCTTTCTACTTTTACTACTTACTTCATTTATTTGCTTCTTACGTTAGATCAATGATTGTTCAATAAGCCGCTGGTATACTTAGTACTAATGTCGGGAGCGTCGCAGAGGGCGTTGCAGCTCTGAAGAAAAGATACCGGAGAAACATGAGGCTTTTTTTTAATATCCGACTTTTCTTAATCGCCCATGGAATAACTGACTAAGTTAGCTAAGTTGTTCGGTTTTTATTCGGTCCTGCGTAAGTATAGGCCCCAAGTTACGCATAGTTACATGCCTTGGGTAAGCTCCTCAGGATCAGTACGCTGCGTACGCCTTTAGCGACATGCGGTCACGGGAGCCTGGAAACATCACATTTTTATAATAAAGCGCTAGTCAATCAGCTGGAAAACAGCAACTACTAGAGGTATCTGGAGACTTGTGCGTTCTGCCACCGCAGTAATGTTCGGGTAAAATTTTGTCACCTCTAAGGTATCCGAGACTTCTTAAATTTTCATGCCCCTTCAATTGTCCGCACTCAATACTATGAGAGCATAATTTTGCAGATATGAATTTTTAACGTCGTTTTGCAGATCTTGAGACTGCTTGCTGATTCCGAATGTTTATACAAGTGTTTGGCTCACTTCTCACACAGCTATGCTACATGTTTATTTGCTTATTTGTTGTATGCTCTCGAAACGCGCCTAATATAGGTACGTATGGTGGTGTTAGTAAAAGAAACAAGAACTTTGAGCATATATCGTTCTGATATAAGGTTAAGGCAACATAAAAGACAGGAAAAATGAAGAGATGCTAGTTTGATTAGATAGAGCATGTGAACTTGCTAACGCAGTATAATGAGAAGACAATGTGGCATTTTGAACTGCATGAGAGTAAGAAAAAGCTGCACATTTCCTAATGCTGGCGAAATCGTGTTTAGAGACGTACGACGTGGATTATTGAAGCAAGCTGTGCTATAATCAGTGTAATCGTTTTTATGCGATAAAACTAACGGAGATTTCGCATGAAAACGCGATATACATGCGCGATATATAACGTGTTTGCATCCCTTCGTTTCCTTTTTTTGAGACCGAATGTGCTGCACAGGTGCATTTGCCTTATTCAGGAACCACTCATATACTCTCGAACATGTCTAGCAATCACTCTCTCTTTCTCGTAGCCAGCTTGTTCCTGAGGACGTTAGACTGAAAACGCTTGATTGGTCTCTTCAGAGCCCTCGTGAAGAGATTAATCAAGCGCACATTAACTGTTCAGTTGGCGCGAATTGCCGTGTTTTGCTATTGCAGTTCACCTCTGCCTTAGCATGAATCATTCTAGTGGTGTCATTTTTCGGAGGGTCTCTGCAATCTCTGCAACGAAAAAAGCTCGTCTTCTCAGGGCAAGTACGTAACAAAAGTACCTGGAAACGTTTTCACTTCGGATGCGCATCCTGACATAACCAAAGCTTGTAAAGCATCAATTCTCAGAAGCCCAGCCATGAAATCCGCGTTCACATTTACTTATTTTTATACTACCCAAATTTTAAGAATACGAATAATATAATATAACGTACAAAACCGTGAGCAGATGAATTCCATAAACTCTCGGTAAGAATTTTTTCTCTTTGGAAATGCTTTCTGTGATGGCTGTATCCATTGCTGGAGCTCTCGGAACAATTATCAGTTGAATATGCTCAAAATCGCTTTTTTGTGTGATATCGAGTTTTGACGTCTGAATCTGGGCTATCTTTGATCTCTTCTCATTAGCCTCGACCGAAGGCCGGTGCCTTATTGGCACTCCACATCTATTTTAGAGATCGTGGTACTCTAAATTATGCCTTCTTTGTTGCTTTCGTCGCGCTGCTCGTAGGAGCAATTTAAGCTCTGGGGAGCTGAGATCACGGAGCTGCAGCGAACCTTATGGCTTCCCACTATTTTTGTGGACGGAAGACCCTGCGAAGCCGTGCCTCTTTATTGGTGTATGTCTGACTGTTATCTGGATAGCATATCAGATGTGAGCGGCATTACGATTTCAGAAGTTTGGAAGTACTTCAATTCTGTCATCATGCTGGTCTAGACCAGGGGTGTGCGGGATTTTCCGCTTTCCGTTTTCCGTCCATTTTTGCCCTACCGTTTTACGTTTTACGGGTTTTTAGCCCGGAAAACGGAAAATCCCGGAAAATTATGGATGGAGACGAGGTATTTGTTTTCGGGGTATTTCCCTATCCTGAAGAGGGTTCACGTGTTTCGATGCGCAATGGATATGAGTTCACAACAATGGCGCCAGAATTGACGT
Source organism: Ancylostoma caninum (assembly GCA_037903475.1). Taxonomy (NCBI): domain Eukaryota; kingdom Metazoa; phylum Nematoda; class Chromadorea; order Rhabditida; family Ancylostomatidae; genus Ancylostoma; species Ancylostoma caninum. The sequence continues at coordinate 646,066 of JBAJFG010000197.1, forward strand.
CAAAACGCCATTTATGAAATTGGAACTGTTTTGTTTGACTTTTATGGCCTCCATCATTGCTCCAAATATGTCATACAAGTGCTATCCTCAAAATTCTCAAAAAAACAAGGTTCCACAGAAATGTGGGGTGAACTGATATGAAATTTCCATGAAATTGTCACGTGTCATGGTAAGAGCACCAAACATTCTTGCGAAGCAACGCATGATGTAGGCTTCCTTTGAACTTGACAAAAGCATAAGGCTACATCGTAATAGTCACTGTTCCAATCAAACGATGATCCCCAGCTAAACAATGGCGCCGTTGGCGCTTGATGTTTTGCGCAATGTTTGGGCTGCTTGTGTCTCAGTTCCCCATACACTGTTCTCCTCCTCCTTTCTCTGTCGCTTACTCGCTCCAACGGGATCCTTTGTGAATAACGTGATCCTTCTCAGATTCCAGACATATTGTGTGCAATAGTTACCTTTCTGTTTGAATTCTTCCGGAATAGTCCTGCTCCAGAGTAAAACAACGAGGTCGCACTTTTCATAATTCACAGCTCTTCGTCTACTTAAACATTCAGTAAGATACTTACTGAATATATAAGTCTGATCTGATAATCTCTCTTAACTAGGTGAAGGTTAAATACTCCTCGATCTACCTATATTCTAGGCGTTTGAATTACGCACCATAAGTGAACTTGAAGTTAATTAAATACTTGAAAGAGTCACCACCTATGCTCATCAGGAAGATACCTTGAGAATCCAATGTTGAGGAGGACTTTTGGTTACAAACCTATGCTTGGGCAAAGTTTTCCGTCTTTCGTTTTAGGCTTTCCGTTTTCCGCCCATTTTTGCTCTTCCGTTTTACGTTTTACGGGATTTAAAATCGCACTTCCGCACATACCTGGTCTAGACCCATTAGTACGCATCGCACCATTTGCGTATTGGCACTCTAATTGTCTGCGCATCCGTAGTTCTTAATAATCTCCCTCCTACCCAGCCGATTTGCTGCAAGGCTACGTGGCGCGACCCCGGGTGGCGGGTAGGGGGTTTAACGCGGACCAAAAGCAGCCATGCGCTTGCCTTGCGACGCGGCTAAATCTAGGGGACGGACTCCTTGGTTCGCGGTGCTGGATTCGATTCACACGGCCGGCATATGAGTGTGAGCATACACTCATGCGCGTGGGTGTGTGCAAATGCTTTGTGTGGGCTGTATCCTGCAGTTCGGATTTGGCTAAAAGCCCGCGTTCTAACGACTGGGAAGCGCATGAGAGGCGAGTAGTAACAAATAAGTCCCTTGTCCACGGAGAGATTCGGATTCTTCTTCCCGTCATCCGAATGCCGGCGACAGGACGTAGTGACAGGCCGGCCGACGAACACCCCACGTCACATCTAATGGATCATGACGTCAAATGGATTCAAGAAAAAGGCTACGGTGTACGAGGGAATCGACGCCCACTCGCGGAACCCGGTGAGTGTGGACAATAACATGCGAGGGTCCTCGATGCTTCAGAGCATCGGGGAGCAAGCAGGTGAGTCGTTAAGGATAACAACGTAGCCAAGACGCGTATTGCTACTTTGAACGTCGGCACGTTGACAGGCCGTTCATGCGATCTGGCAGCAACGTCGAATCGACTTGTGTGTGGTGCAGGAGACGAGATGGTCTGGCAGCAAATCCAAGGACATCGGGTGCGGATTCAAAATCGTCTACAATGGTAGCCCAGGTACAAGAAATGGTGTCGGCATCACATTGTCTCCGAATGGTTCAGGGATTCCATAGCAGGGGTGGAGCGACCGTCTCATGAAGATTGTTGTCGTCACGTTAGAAAAGCGCATCCACTTTTTCTCGGCATACGCCCCGCAGACTGGATGTTCAGATCAAGCCAAAGACGATTTCTGGACGCTGATTGATGAGAAGACCGCTGTAGTACCACCAGTCATTATTGAAGGGGACTTGAATGGTCACGTAGGAGTGACGAAGGACGGCTACAGATGCCACGGCGGCTTCGTTTACGGGGTGCGTAACGAGGATGGTGAGCTGGCCGAATTAAGTGGTGGAGATTAAGAGAGGAAGAAACAGCAGTCATCTCTCACATTCACTTGCCGCCTACCACGAACGTCGACGAAGCACTGCAAAAGGTAACTGATGCTGTCCTCGCACCTGCTCACTCCGAATTCGGCACGACCAAACTTGATCGACGGAAGATTGACAGCAAGACTTGGCTTTGGACGGAGGGAGTGAGAGTGAAAGTTCGCGAAAAGAAGCGGCTATACACTCCTTCCTCAACAATAAAACGACAGACAACTGGAGGTGTTACCGCGAAGCGAAGAGGTCTGCTAAGAAGCCTGTAGCCGCAGCGAAGGCGTCTCATTACGATGAAGTCTGTAAGAAGTTTGACTCGAGGAACGTGAGCGCTTCATTTATCGACTCGCGAAATGGCGTCAGCGCCGAGCAGACAACATCGAGAAGTTTCACGGCGTCAACGACGACCAAGGTCACCTCCTGATGGATCACAAGAAGGTGATGCGACGATGGAGGGATTATTTTGAGGAGGTCTCGACGGAAGAATTTGCCCATCCATCCGTCCCAGAAGTCCCGCCCACCTTCGGGCCAGTGCAGCCGATCACCATTGAAGAGAGCATGTATGCACTGAGGCGAATGAAGCCAGACAGAGCGAAAGGTCCAGATGACGCGGATGACGCGGATGCTAGCATCCGAAGACAGGGGTGAACTTGAACGGCAGAAGCAAGCGTGGAGTGACCAGCTGGCACGGTTCAGCCTCCGCCTCAACGTTAAGGAGACCGAGTATCTGACCACCGACGAACACGAGTCCTGCACTATCAAAGTTAATGACACAAATCTTTCGCGAACCGCTACGTTCAAACACCTCGACTCGGTGTTTTCATAAGACGGCAACCTCGCCCATGAGATCACCGCATGCATCACTGCTGCGTGGTCGAGGTGGCGCTCACTGACTGGTGTGCTGTGCGACAAGGACATACCGGACCGGCTTAAGTCGAAGATCTACCGTGGTACGTCCTGTCGCGCTGTACGGTGCTGAGTGATAGCCCACCACTAAGGAAATGGAACGTCGAATCAGTGTCATTGAGATGAGAATGCTGCGATGGATGGGTGGCATCAGATCGCATATGCAACCAGGACATACGATAGCGATTTGGGGTAGTTGCAATAGCCGACGAGCTCCGTGAGGAGCGTCTGCGATGGTTTGGTCACGTTTTTCGTGCCGATGGCGACAAAGTCTGTAGGATTTGCTTCGACGTAGGGGTACCAGGAAAGCGGGCTGAAGGACGATCAAAGCAACGACGGCTTGAAACCCTACACGCTGACCTCATGACGGCTAGGATCCATCCCGACCAAGCGCACGACAGGGCACTCTGGCGTCAAAGGACCAGCAAAGCGGACCCCGCTGCAGAACGGGAAGAACGCTAAGAAGAAGAAGATCCGTAGTACTCAATAGTATCACTATGCTCTCTCTCAGTCGGAGCAGCACGTGCAATTAGGTCCGGAACACTGAACTTCATATACATGTTCTGTATTCTGCTTTAATCTTTCTCAGAGAGGGATAGAGCTTTATAAGTACCGCATTAAGATGCGATTGCCAGAGCGTTGTGTAACTGGACAAATTTTTGTACATCAGAATGATGCACCAAGTGCCCCGAATTCAGAGCATTCCCCATGGTCTTTAGTGCTGCTTCCCTCTTCCACCGCTGGGGCAAGTGTTTCTTTATTTGTTCGTATAGATTATGTATGTTGTAAGTTCCGCGATGAATGGATAAAAAAACATTTTCTCGTCGGTAACAAGTATTGCCACTGCGTGTGATCCATTGAAGGTTTTTTTCACATTCCTGAGCACTGCTATCAAATTTCTACTCAGACAAAAATGTCAGAACAGGACGGAGGACGATAGCCCATATTTCTTAAGGAAGTTTGTTGGTCATGTGGTGACCTGCTGCTTCGGGACATGCGGAGGAGGTAGTAGAGGAGTGCGATATAGGTGCGAAAAACCACCGTGACTTGCGGAGTATGTAGTCGGTGGGTGCCACATACCCCCGAACATTGATAAAAGCCTCGGATGGGTGCGGAGGAACATAGCAGGTAACCCGAGAAGTCCCCGATGCTTGACCTCACAGAGCAGTGAGTTCTGCCTATTTTTCCACTACTTTTAACCCTGCACTCCATCCTTGTCCTATAATAACGTATAATACGCTTTTTATGGTCATAATCACTCTGGGAATTTCTCTTGTAATAGTGTTTATTGAGTTTCTAATTGTCATATTTACTCTAGGAACGGCATTCATCGTTTGAGTCTCTGAAGTGTCTTTTTTACAATCTGGGCGGACTTCCTACTCACAAAAGTATCCATATTGGGTCCTGACAAATATAGCGCTTCTAACTCAGTGTGTGCCCTAACAGCAACAGAGACTTACTTCAGAAATCGCTTTCAAGATTTTCATGGTGAGAGAACCAGTGTGAGCCGGCGCGAACGATGCTATACATGACAAACCTCAAAAAGGGTGACTCCTTTTTCTTCTAAAGAGGCCACGGCTGAATCAGCACTTCCTTACATAGAGAAATTACGGATCAACACCAGAACTGACTCAGATCTCAGATGAAGCCTATACGAACTACAGGCCTAGCTGTATCCAGACCAGGCTACGGGTTACGCCTGATCACATTACGGATGTGAACTGTAGCCTGGCCAGGAAACGAGTGTTGCACGAGGAAAGCGAGAGCTGAAGTTCTTTAGTACTTTTTTATAATGTCGAAAATTGCGCAACTTTGCAATCGAAAAGATTTTCTCTATATTAACGTACAAGTCGAAACCTGCCGCAAGTACGCACCGCTGGGAAAGCTGCTTGTAGTGAGACTGTTGCTTAGTCTTCAAGAACAGAACTATGGCAAATGGTGGCCAAGCCCATGAAACGAGCGTGGAGTTGCTCGTCCCTGGGATTTTTTTTCAAGGTAGATTTCCATGGGTTTTTTGAGACATTACATCGTATGGGACCATGCTATTTGAAATTGGGTGGACTTTTCATGCACATAATGCACATTTCCTCATTGACTCACCCCTGAACGGGAGCTGAAATTTTGTTCGAATAAAAAAGACTAATAAACAATGTGCCGATATTCTGCCGAAAATTTTCGTCATATTTGTGTTAAGCGCATTGGAAAACTACAGTGGGCATGTACTCAATATCCCCCGATCAGAAACGTAAAACTCGATAAAATCAATGGTTTAACCTATAATTTTATACGAAACTGTAGATATGTTTGTGTATTACAGCGTATCAAACAACCCAATAAACATGTCATCAACGATTTCTGGACAAAATTAAGCAAAAATCAATGAAATCGGTGTGAACGATAAATCACTCGATAGTTCTTGGCGGAAAGAGTGCTAAAATCTCCACAGGCCCTTACAGCACTGATTGAGAAAGAAAGCTGAATATTGCTTCCCTTTTTTGCCTGTGTAAGCTCTACGGAGCGAGTTACAGAAAATACATATATGGTGGACAATAAAAGGTGACTTACATCATTCTGTTGTTATTTTTATTCATTCATAATTTTTACCACTTCATTGTTTATTACTGTCATTTGTTCACTGTTTAATTTTTAATTCCATTGAAATTCAAAGTTTTCGCCAAAATGTTCCCACTTATTACTTCAGGAGTTTTCCCTCCCTGTTTTTTTTTTCCTTCCACACCCTATGCACTGCGTTGCTGCACAAAAACTCTTCTCCCCACTCGAATCCAAATTGGTGACGTATCGCCTTACAAAGCATCGTTAGATATTGTGCTTATCCAGTTTAGCTTCACCATCCTCGTAGCTAATCCTTTGTTTTGCTATAACAAGCATGTAGTGCTTCTCGGATTATCGTGAACTTCACTTTTTCTCACGACGAGACTGATTTTTTTTCTTATTTTAGCGTTCTATGTGTTTATATCATATTCAAGAAAGCTAGAAACTCTGTTTTGCGTGGGATAAAAACTACTCTGCATCGGATTCAAGGAGAAAAATTTCACGATTAAAACATGTGCGCTCTTGCAGAACCAGATTCACTGTTTGAACGGGTTTTGCATGGGATATAGGGCTGGGATTTATGAAGCGATAACCAAGCAAACCAAGGTTGTTTGGCGTGATGGTTATCGTATAGACTACGTAATGACAATAGGCCATACGCGAAGGTTGGTTGCAAGCTTGGTTTCACTTGGATATATTCCAGTTGAGGTGCTTCATCCACTGAGATGGTGAATGCTCCTTCTCTTAACATGCAACAATCTTATACTTCAGAAGAAAGCTACAAACTTTTGGCCTACTTAATAAAACTGCAACGAGTGAATCTCTCTCAGACATAAACCACTTTTGAATGTGAAGACATAGTAGGCGCTAGTCAATAAAGTATTAAAATAAACGATTTATTTACATATCGGTGCAAAACCCATGTACACCGTGGAAATCGCGGACTAACATCACGAAAAACACGGTTTATCAATTTCAGCAATGGCAATCCCATGCAGAACTCATGCATACACATGCAGATTCCATGCGTACACAAATCCGATGAAAATCCGGTGAGAAACCACGAAAAACCGACGTTTTTCTCGATTCCGTGCAGAATCGTGATTACCGATGCGAAGCACTGTTTCCACATTTCCTGATTGTGAGTATAGCTCAAAACTTGAGCATAATTTTGTAAAGTGATGAGAGCTAAGAAGTCATGTGATAACTGGGAGGCTCTGTGAAGCGCGAACACCGCGTCGTTCACGGAATGACGTACGCAAATCCGTCTCCCAGACAGGCGGAATTTCTTATGTACAGGGTGCGGCAAAAGTATTGTCCGCTTGAAATGGCTCGTGAAAACCTCGGCATTTGGCATAGGTGTAACGTGTTTGTTCAGAAATACAGAGAACAACAGGCCCTGTCAATTTTATCTCTATTTTCGAGAGCTGCTCTAAGGAAAACACGAGGGAAGACGTAAGTGATGCGCCGTAGGGACCGTCGTCGATTTCATCCTTTGTTTCTTCTAAACAAACCGCACGCAAGCCCATACTCTGGTGCGGTGTAGCACATGCTTGCTCCTTCAAAGTGCCCATCTGGTACATCCCAACTATTCGAAAGTGGAGGAGTACGGTGGACGCTAATTTGGAACTGGAGAGTCCACGAGTGATTTCCTGTGTAAAACCCCTCCGCTGTCTTTACGTTGTGAGCTGCAGAAAAATCTCCTCAGAAAAGGGATAGTCCACTTCTAAACCTATAATCGATCCTACGGAAAGTGCGCTTCTGCCGGATATCGTTTTTCGGTCATGCGGTGATTTTGGCGCTAGAACCAAAGGAAATGATGTGAAGCTCCTCTGCGCCGTTAACAAATATGTAAACAAAGTTAAATTATAGCATAGACAGGAGAAGCTGGAACTTTTCATTAGCGGATTTGTGGAAGGCTCACCACATGCTATTTGTGAGCACTGTTTCCATTCCACAAAAAGATCTTAGAGAAAACGCTGGATCAAGTCAAAGATGACTACTTCTTCCGGCTTGTCTGTTGACGACTGGCAAATTTGGCGATAAAATGGATTGAATACATGTGTGTCTTAGTTTCACATTGTTCTAAGGATTCTAGGCAGCAGAACGGTCACACTTGGTCTTCCATCCAATTTCGATTTTCTATATAATTTATGTACCACAAAAGGCGGTCAACACTTTTGCCGCACCCTGTACGTATCTTTAGCTCGGTCCTTCAACACATTCGCGACCTTACGCTTTTGGCATGGTGTGTCACGTGGTACACGCACATCTGAACGCGTGTGGGTCCCGTGCTCAACCGCTTGAGCACGTGGCCCCACGTAGGGATTTTTCCTCTGCCGCATAATACCCCGAACTTGCGCGAGTTTGAAACTGATCATTCTCTCTTTTGTGATCATCAGGAGTGTTTTCAAACGTACGTCATCCATTCACTTGTAGATTGAAGTTTCCTTTATTGATTGAAGTTTCCTTTTCATATGTATCTTCCTTTCTGTTGCACATTTCAGCCACGTATTTAGAAAAAAGTTTGAGGGAAGATCTGCTCTGCCCAGCGCACGTGTAGAAGGCTTGAACATTTGTTAGTGCACCACTACATACGAGTTTGCTAAATATGGCCGCTTCACAAAAATTTAACTCTGGAAAGCGCGTGCTCACCCGGTTGAGCACGCGGTCTCACGCGTCGCACCAAGTATGTCAACCGGTTGAGCACATTGTCGCGAATGTATTGAGAACCTCTGTTATAGTGCTCTGAGCCTGATCCGGGAGTACAAAAGCGTTCTCCAGCGCGTTTAGAGCTCTTAGGAAAATTGAAAGATCGTTACGGCGAGTTGCAGTTCTACAAGAAGACAACTGAAGTAACAGAACTCTGCCCAGAAAAGCTTTACAAGGCGAACACTGCTCATGTGCCTTTGAAGCCGCTCCTTTTAAAATTAGTCACATATTGACGTATGAATTATCCATATCTACACAAATACATTATTGCATGAGCAGCATCTACGATTAGGATACAGGCGCAGAAACTTCTAGGAAGCGATTACGCTGTCAGTAAACAGTAACGGAAGACTAAGACGTTACGTGGCACCTTATCATTTACGTAGCCTCATGACGTTACGTCAGCTGCAAATCCACGAATAGAGATCCTTGAATAGGCTAAATCTGGTGAAGTCTGATGTACTACATCACATGTACGGTTTAGGATGGATTAGGCGGAATTCTAGTTTACTGGAAGGACGTCACTGGCGGACGAGATTGCACTACGTTATCACTTCCCCTTTTACGTGAGTGCGTATCTCCAGAGGCCTTCTATGTCACACCCATGTTATTATCCCGTCTTCTCTGTTCATCCCGAATTACTCTCCAGAAAAGGAAAGATCAAACTGAGTTGTTTTTCATGCCGAAATCTTCTCTGCACAAGCTCTTTATCGTCAGGGAGTCATCAATGTGCTACTGCTGTAACCAGAGCGCCTTGTACATATTTTTTGCTTTCTGTCTGTGACTTCGCAAAAGCGTCTGCAGACGAATGAAGCCCGAGCGGAAGCCAGTAATCGCTTAGTAATCGACAATGGGTGGATAATTCCGTGGATTTTACTACTTTCAATCATGCGACGCTGTTGTCGCTGAATCTGTGATATGTAACGTGAAGAACTGTTCCCTCGTACATGAAGTTACATTTGAACTAGACGGCATACTCACTTCGTGTAGAGGCTGAGAAGATTTCATGAGAAGGGTTTGCAAAACTATTTTTATACTTAGCTCTCTCACAGTGAGCCTACCAAAACATAGCCGTCATTTTCGCAATTAACGCTTGAACGGGCGTCAGTGATCCTACTGCGAATTTAGAAAAAAACGATGAAATCGATAATTCGACATCCTTGTGCAACATTTTTATTGTATTCATTTCAGGCGCGTCGGAAGCAAAGTGTGAGAAATCAATGAAAGTATTCATTTTCACATTGAATGGCTCCGCCATTGTTGCATAATCTTAGTGTGAGCTTGATTTTGCCTCCATGATTCCACTATTATTTTTTGCATGCTTATTTTAAATTATTTAGATTTCGAATTAATTCTCTCCTGACTTTATTTTCAAAACCCCGGGTGCTTGGGCGCACAAAGCCATTGGTGACCCATCCTTTTCTTACTAAGAATTCCAGTTCTCCAAATGCACGTAGTGCTATAAATATAATACTAAAATGGATAAAATATGTATTGTTTCGATACCAGGTAGTTAGAGTTTTGGTCTTGCCGCGTAACATTCGTATCGCACCTCCACAAAAAAAAAAGAAATCTTATGACACCCACCATCCGATTAATTTATAGGCTCTACGTGCTTCTCTTAATACAAGATCACAGGTCCATATGAACTTTTGGCGTCGAGAAGCGTCATATTTTGATGCTGGAACTTGGTTTCTGTGCATTTCTCCCATACACTGAGGCATTGAGTAACCACTTGAGCTTTATTGCTGCTGAAAAATTGCTAAATGAAAACTGATCAGAGCTCAGGCGTCACTCATGACATTCATAGCTTCTCTTTATTACATACGTACAGCTTTCCCTGCTTCTAGCGCCTCAGCGCATCCTGAGGCAGGATTAAGCTTGATTTTGTTTTTTTTTTGCGATCTGTAATACAATTGACAGTCCTCTTTGTGCCACAGCCGAGTTAAATTTTATAGGAAGAAAGTAATACAGGCCATAACTTTGACCATTAAAAGTTCTCCCCTTAAATTCCGTGAAAGCCAGGAGCAAGTTTAAATGCTCAAATTTTTGGAGATTTTTTAGATGTTCATGTGGAATAGAAGCATGCCTCCATATTTATTTCGAGCATTTTCTTCCTCGAGGAAGAAGTTTCATTCGAAGTATGTCAAAACCTTCGATTTGTCTGAGTCTACCAACGTCCGCGGTTCCACTTTTGTAGCTTAAATATAGACATAAGATAAGTATCTCCTATCAGAGTGGACTCATATTTGGTAAATATGCGCAGGCGCTGTTGCAGTATCCCGAATTTTAGCCAATCAAACGTGATGGGCCATGCTTTGTCCCAGAAGTGTTTCAAAATTGAACCGGTTTTCCTAGAAACACAAGGCGCACATGGCTCATTAGCGCCAAAGGGTCAAATCGCTCCAGAAAACGGCTACTTATTGCCGAACGACATATATCAAGCGTATGTATTTGAGCTGGATTCAACATAACGTTAAACATTCAAGACTTTTTAGAGGCAATCTTTTCTCCAGGTTTAATTACGTATATGATCAGGTTCCAAAGCGGACAAGCCCGGTGTTGTTGATTGGTGAGAAGACAGCCGTATTATTGTGTTATATGTATAGCCGAAGTCGCTATATGGGGCCATATCACCCTGAACTTTGGTGAGTGAATCAAATCCGCAACACTGTGAAATCAGGCGGTGATTATCTGTTCACGAGCAGTCAAGCAAGCGGACATTCTCCTCTACAATGTAGACAGATAGTGCATTTTACCTAGTATTCCTTAACTATGTTCATAAAATTCCATCAGGTCTTGTAATCAGCCGCGATTTCTTCCACGCCCGTCCTCACCGCTGTTGATTGAAGCATTTTCCTCAAGTTCCTCTCTGTAGCTCAGCGCTGCCTATAAGCATGGGCAAATCCGCAGATACCGCCCTTCGAAAAATGAAAAAACTTGATAGCTTTTATGGATAAGAACTCCCCTCCCGGCCCATCTGGTGATGTTTTCCTATTGATTGGCCATTCTCTATGGGTATCAACGCCTGTGCGCTACGAAATTTTCAGATTTCCATAGTTTTTCACTGCACTCGTTACCCTCATTATGTCTTAGATACCTTTATCGTTTTTCTTCCGTCTGCTCATTGAGACTTAATCACAAGTCATGCCAACACCATGATTAGTGATTAGATATGGCTGCTGAAAGAGGTTTTTCCGCTGGGATGCATATGGGATAAATACATAGCCCCTGTCCACAGCCCTATTGTCGCAGTAAGTACATAGTAGTTCTGTGCACTTCATTTCCAGGCATGGTCACAACGTCATGGTACATCTTTTCATAGCAAATTTCATTCGTTTGTAATTTAACCCTAGTCATTCTAAGCGCAAGCGAGAATGTGTCCTTTTTCATGCACTAGTGAGGAACATTTCAATGGGTTAGCGCCACATCGTTTAGACATGCCTGTTTATTGTTATCATACTAATGAACAAACCAAATCAACTATAGATACAGTCACTTAGAAATGGGGCTAACCGCTGCCACAGCATTTGCTCTCCCTATACACCGTCATCTTTAGCAAGCCTTCCATCGATGAACGCGTGATTGATAGCTGAAAATAATGAATGGTTGGCTATGATCCGTTGGACAATGATAACAACATCGACCGAGGGTCAACGTTGAAGAGTTCAACCGGCGGTATTCTAGTGAATAGTGTATGGCACGAAAAACATTTTCTTCCTCTGCTGGCAATAATTTGTTTGTGTTTGTTATTGCAAGGGATGTAAAACTACATGGAAATTTTTGTCTTACAAAAAATTTCCGGGTTGGTCTAAATAGGCTTTAATATAAGGATTCAACATTCAAACTTCAACTCCACCCTTTATACTCTTGAGTGCTTGGTTAGGAATGCATCTGAACACGATGAAGTAGCTATTCGTCATGTAGTATTCATGAAACCCGCAAAATCCCCATACATATTGGTGGAAAATTGCTGTTGCTTGTTAGTGAGCCGATTCTTCATTCCGTCAGAAGTGCACGCTGTATCACTAGCTTCAGGATAAGAGGGAATTTCTAATCAAGTAAAAAGGAGATGAATTTCATGAACTCAATTAATAATGCTTATCGCCTTATGGAATTTAGGACTGCACATCTTCCATGAACAATCGTTCGAAGCGTTCCATTATACTGAAGCCGATACAAAGTAAAAAATTCTCTTCCAAATTTTTGCCAATGCAACAATCCGTTACATTACTGGGAAAGCAGCCGCTGCGCATTGATCCGTTAATTAGCTTTTAAGGGAAAGTCCTTGTAGATATGTTCACTATACTCAAAAGCTTTTCCCGCAACTTGCCTGTTGCGCTGCCAACTTGCTCAGTTTTACGTCGTTTGCTCAAGTAATCTGCTCGTTTTGTCTCGTCGCGTGATCACTCACCTCTCCACCTCACCTCCATTCAGAGGAATTTGCTTGTGCGGTTTGTGCTCCACACAGTAAGGATCGTCGCAGACAGATTAGCTGCCGTCTAAGCCGAGAGGACCAGGAGAGACTCGTTGCCAGGGCTTTACACAGATACGATGTTATCGTATCGGCTGAAGCGCACTTGCGCATCCCAGGTGAGCCGGAAATGTACTACATGCCAAGTGAGCTCTCCTATTTATTTTTACCAGTATTTTTAGATTATTTATAGTCGTGATTACCATCTTGTAAACAAATACGGCAATACTTGCTCGTCAAGGTGTTCTTCGCTAGGAAGTGTTGAGAGCACAATGACATCAGCTGGCCATTGAATATGAGCTGTTTTCAACGACGCCAATTGCTTCCATTTTTCCACACGGGCACATTTGTTCATCGCGACGCTTCTGCCGGCCCGTTTGCCTTTTCCCCATTTTGGTGTCAAACGACGCAACATTCGCTGCTCTAGGCCGTGGTATGCCTTTGCAGCTGGGCTCTGTCCCGAATTTGGTACGAAGAAAGCACCAACTTTTATCCTTCTGTACACAGCTTACCATCTCTAAAATTATCTGATCCTTGCTTTATCACACTATCTTCCAACAACTCCAATATTCACAGTTCCTATGATCTTTTATCTTTGATCACCTTCTCTTGACAGTTTCTTACTGCACCGTATCTCTCTCTCTTCCTCCCTCTGGGCACTTTAAAAACCGTTAAAGTAGGATGAGACGTCCAATGGTGTGACGTACAGATTTAAAAAGGCTGGAACCACATACAGGCCTCTGAACGAAGCCTTCTTGCCAGCATTCACAGTTTTTCTTAGTTTCCATGGCCACAGTGTGTCTAGCATTTCATCCTCTATCCCTATAAATTTTCTGAGGACGTAATTGCATCGATATAATGAAACACGTCTTTAAATTTTTGCTCTCATTGGAACAAATTCTAATTTCAACCGGACGTGACAAATGTGCATCGCACATCCTTTTGCCAGGATCTCCGCCCAGTGTTTACGTTTATAGATCTCATTTCATTGAATTTTTTTGAAGATCTGGTTGCACCCGTAGTGGACGCATTTTTTGCGGTTGAAATAACTTCTCGTCTTGATACTTTTCCAAAGCCTAACCCACTGAAACCAAAGGACGTATGGACCGTGATGACCGAGAGAAGATACGGTCGTTATGTACGCATCTGTTACCACTGATCTTTATCTGCACTGCCATACGACGTACATAATTTCTTCTTTCACATGTTCGTCCATCCCTCGCAGCAAATGCAGTACATACTTTGCAATACGCTGTGAATCTTTCGAAAATCGTTCAGATGAACGTATCTTGGAACGATTGAATACAGATTGCACTTGGGTCCAGATTTTTGCGAATGAAGACCCCTCGAGCTCTTCTTCACTCCCATACAACACTATGTATGGTCTCTAATGTTGGAACGTGCGATTTTCCCATTTGTTCGAAATATTCGATGTCTGAAAGCAAAAATATTCGGTTTCGAATCGTGGAAAATTTGAATGTTCCAACATTGAGAACAATACAGTACTATACGAAACAGAAGAAGTAGGATTTTCTCATTTCCGAATATGTGGATGTTTAAATTATTTCCCAGATTCTTAATTAAAGTAACAAAATAATCCGGTTCTTATTCGGTTCCAGGTATAATACACATATCCGCGGATAAGTTCTTATTAGACAGCAGGATATCCAAACCATATCCACATCCATATTCGTCATAGAACTTTCCTGTAGTTCGACAAAGTATTTTATGTACGTAGATACGGGCTCAGAGTTTGTACTAACGTCTAGACAGGGAAGTGAAATCCACCAGTAGTAATCGTATTGGTTTATAACCTGATCGAGAACTTCAAAGTTCTTCGACAACCAAACACCAAAAGATCGAGGCTGGTCGTTGTGTCCGCATCCTTTTTTGGATCTTGCGATTAGATTCTCAAATTTTCCATGCGAAACGTGAGTTTGCCGTACTCTGTTCGAGAGAACACAACGTCTTTCGCGCTGTATACATATTGTTCTAAGTGCATCATAACTTTGCCTTAACGTTCCGACGTGAACGACTTTTTTTTGAAGGTTTGGAATTCTACTCATATCTAAACTCAACTTCGAACCATCAAGTGTCTTGTCCACTTCTCCGCATAAAAGGGTTGAATATAGAGGGTTGATTTGCCACTGCCTCTGAGAGGTTTTATGAGGTGGGTTCAGAACGATTTCGGATGACACAGGGCTGGGAAGGAGCACTTGATGATTTAGAAAGTGGTTTTAAGTTGAAACATGTCATCGAATTAAAGATCCACACAAAAATCTGATGAGAGCAGGAGCATAATAATAAGAAAATTTGCCAAATGCCGAGAATTAGCAAGCTAAGGTGAAGAGTCAAGAAAAGAATCTTCTTATTTCAATTTTTCAAGAACGACCAGAGTACGAATTTCGGTTTGCTCAACGCGGCCAAACTTACTCACCGAGCGTTTTCTGCTAAAAAAAAGTAGGCAAATGATATATACTAAGCTGTCCAACTATATTTACGTGGAGTTACTAAAACTAACGCAAAGGTAGATTTAAGAAAAGAAGACAACGGCTTTCATGTCGAGTTGCTACTATGTCATTTTATCGCCTTTTTACTTTGCGAAAAATAAAATAACATAGCAGCGCTAAGCTACGTACGTACCAGGGACGAGCGGATACGAGTTTTTCCACGACTCGGATAACGGTGCGGATAACGGATAGGCCAAAACCCACGGATAACGGCTAAAAGGATAACCGGATGCGGACAATCTGCTCTTCCCTGGTACGTACGTGTTGAACGGTCACATTGATGCTCTTCCTGTATCCCGCCATTATGGAGATTAAGACATAAATTATTCTGAACAACCAATTTGTATGGCTTTTCCAGGAAAAACTGAACAAATGGTTCTTCATCAGAAACAATGTTAAGCAGGACAGTTTTGTAACGGAGGTGATCGAGAAAGGATTTTTAGTCCTATCCACTCGCATTGGTGTCGCCATGCTATGCTAGCGCCTGAAAAACTCCCGCTCTCTAGCCGAAAAAGGATGTTTATTGTTGATCTGTTGTGGAAAATAATTGCCTAAAGTGACTGTTGACACATTGTGATTGACATTTGCTCGTTCTTACCCATTTTCACAGAGAAACAAAACTTACGCTGCCGTCTGAATGGAGGAAATGTCCACAGAGAACGTCGAGAGCATTGCTCAAGAAGCTATTTTGCATGTTCGTGCTTTTTAACAGTCGTTCTCAGTTGAGCTGTTTTGATTGCCGAAACCTCTTCATCTAATCTCCAGCTAAAAATTATGCAGAATTCCTGGTGGGAAATTCCCTCTGTAGACTAATTCACTGGAATTATGCAAAAAGAGCATTCATGTTTAATGACACTAAGAGGGCTCTTCCAATCGATTAGCGCACGTAACTTAACGTCATATCTCTTCTCCAGTGAGTTTCCTTGTTGCTGTCTATCTTATTAAATCCCGACGAACTGTAAACAAGAAGGATTCTAATCCAGACCACCCCGTTAATCCGCACCCATTTTTAGAAAGATTCGTCGAAAAAACGTAGCAATTAAATCTCCTGGTAATGTAGCCGGAAGTGTTGTTGCCCAGGAATAGAATGGCTTCGGGAACCTTCGCACACTATTTTTGGTCATGACATTCCTAATGTGCTCCTTTATATATAACATTCCTATATGCTCTTTTTAGGTATTTAAACAAGGTTCTGAAGGTGTCCAAATGATCCAGTTTCATCCGAGGTTTCTTCGATAAGTAGGTGCCAACGCTTTACCGGTCTGCTAGGGAAAACTGGGAAATTACAGAGTTCTACTTGCCCCTCAACCGCGTTGACATGCTTGCTGCTGGAGGATGTCCGATAACCGTTCTAATGCTTTCCTCGTGTCTGAGTATTTTTACAGTGATGCTCGAAGGCACCACCTACGGAAATTGTCGTCATAGTGATTATAGCGTGAATTTAGAGTCTTAACTTGCAGCAACAGTGGTTGGTGTCGTTAAAACTGATGAACAAAAAAAAAACAATTCTTGAGTGCTCCCAATTTGTTGCATTTGAACGAGTGTTGAGTGTCTCGCCAGCGTCTGGGCAGTGACGATGGTGCTTTTCAGGTTAATCCTCTTTGTGCAGTCGTACGTATGGTGTACGTACTCATGTATTTGGTACAAATCATTTGCTACAAAGGTCCAGCCGTTCAAGAACTGGAAAAAAAACTGCGGTAGAGCACTGCGATGAAGTGCTATCGTGTACTTTTGGTAGACAAGGGAAGTGCACGAAATCAAGCTACCAATCCGACACAACTCCTATATGGTTAGAGAGTCTTTCTAAAATGATGATACATGCCATACTTGAAATCTGCTAAATGGTCTACAGAAGCTCCAAGCAAAAGCAAGACGTCCACGTACGGTAGGATTTGAACCTGCGAGCATAATAATGAAAACCGGGAGACCTAACCTTTGCGTCACAGTCAACTGGGATTCATGTCAAGTGTTCACACATTCGTACAACCCTGCCATATGCTTGCCTGAAAATGCGAAACTCTCTAGAGAAACAGGACTCGGGAAGGGTGGAAACAGGTTCAGAACAGGTGCCGCGACCTATACGAAACACAGCAGGACAGAATTTCATATTATCCTCCACTGGTCAGCACATTTGGAGAGCATTTATCTGGGATTCCGAGCTTCTGTGGATGTCCGGGTGTAAAACTATGGATGCGCGTTTTCGGGCGGAACAACTTTTGTTCTAAAACCGATAGCAGAATGCCTCAATCACATTTGTACGTACAGTTACTCTCAACTACGCTTCCGCATCCTCCATGCAGGTAATGAGGTTCTGTCTTGGGAAAGTCACTGTGCTGTAAGTCGAAACACCCGCGTACCCGGACCCCCACTTTTTTCGCGGTCTTTAAAATTTTTCTTCACGAGGAAAGATTCCTAGCCAGAAGTAACCCGCCATCTGATAGTGGGGAGTCGTGGCTACATGGCGGCTGAGACAGGACCTTCCAACTTACTTCTTCAGGTTTTTGTTGGGTACTTTTCCTCGCCTTCGGATGGGTCAGGTTGTGACCATTTTCTGGTAATCGTTATTCTGACAAGATGATGGCGGACTGGCTGACTTATGTGGCCCAAATGGTGGAGACAGAGATGTGCTGTGACGGTCTGCATGGGACTTAGCCCCTCCCATCAGATCACTCCTCTCATATTTTGCCATGAAGACAATGTCTTCATCGGTACGTGGAACCATGTTTGGAGCTGTATGGCGTTGCTCTCTTTTGACCCACCGCAGCCATTTCTTGCGATTGCTTTCGTAGTATGCCCCTCTCCTAATCGGTTTTAAACTTGTTTCAAGACACTTATTATCCAACGTACTACATAGAAGAATATGCTAGATGGGGGTTTTAACCACAACCACACCACTCTAGTTGTCAGCCTTTCGAATTTCTTTAAAAATAAAAAATTGAGTTTTCCCAACCAGCTCATACACCAAAAAATGCGCAAGAAATTGCTCTTCACGCTACTCTAGAAAGTTGACCATATGCCTTCAATATCCCTCTGACGCATTTATAATTTCTCACCCTAATATTTTAGCAGATTCCAAGTGCAGCCCGGAACATCGTGATGGACAGACTCCCTGAATATATAGGTCTTGTCATGGATTAGCAGCTCTTCTTCGTACATTTTCATTGTGAATAGTTTCAATAGCGTACAAGTAATGGTGCTCCGTCCATCATTGATACTCGTGTATAAAATGGATCGTTTTTACCTCGTTAGCTCTCGCATCTTTTTACGTGCATGAAAAATTATTCTGCGATATTGAGATGTTACAGTCTCTACCACGTCAGACAAGGCTTTGATATCCCTTTCTAAGGGCTCTTGCATGGGCCTGTGCCAGCAAGAGGTTTCATAAGGGAAAACATAGAAGTTTGGCAAAGTCCGGATTTTTTTCCAGTGCTAAGGTCCAAAAGAACAACATCATCATCATTTCGAATGCGCATATCTAAGTGCGATAGCCGATTCACGACTATGGGCTACCATTTTACGATTCACGGAAGATCGCTTTATCTCCTACTGGCTGGAATTAAAAGAAGGAATGGAAAAAGTCACAATTCCAGTAGCTATTGCCAGTATGCCAACATCGCCTGCCGAAATTATCCATCGAATTTCCCATTGTCTTGCATGCCTTTGTCAGGAATTTCTCCTTGACAACGAGGTCCTCCGAAATTGTCGTGTTTGCTATATATACCGACATTCTTACTTTAATAAACTTCCTAGTAACACTGTAATCTGGTAATATGGGCATTACAGTTCGAAGTCGTTTGCAGTGCTCTAGCCCATTGACGACCGCACGCGTTTTCGCGTGTCTGGTGCGTGGGACCAACGCCCCTTTAGAGAGCGCCGCGCCCTGCATGGTTCCACGCTCTCACGATAAGAAAATTGGGAACAGGATCGATAGTTGGGCAAAAATAATTTAAGATCTGAACCTCTAAGGCTACTAGTATCATCAGACAGAAAAGGGGAGAATCTAAACTGCTCTTGCTTCCTTTGAGGGCGGAAGAAGTTCGCAGAAGGTATTTTGAGGGTTATAAGGAAGTGTCCTAGGAGTGTACACGTTCGCATGGCTCTAGCTTGACAACTAAGGAAATACTAATTGTAGCGAAAGTGATTCTGTACACGAAATGTACTTTTATGCGGATTACTCCCCTGCACAACACAAGAAATTTGACACAGTCTTCCTCGATTTCAAAATCCCTTCCTTTTCATGGTAATGCAACAATAAAACAAAATTCTTTCTTGAACCACAAATATATGAGACATTGTTCCAGAGTTTTGTTCTTATTTCATATGGAATTACTGCGAAATAGTTCAGAAATGAGGTTCAAAAGTTGTTAACAAAAGCGCGGCTCGCGTGAGCCACGCGGTCATCAATGGGCTAGAGATTATCCTCCTTCGGCGCTTCATTAGGTTTTCAGAACCATTCGCAATTCAAGGTTTGCATGTCAGGTGAAAAAGGTCTTCATCAGAATGCTCCTGTGGATTTAGGAGGGTGACGAATTGCAAATCTAGTATGATTTTAGAGAGTACAGCAGCTGTACTTTTAGCTGCTTTGCTTAAGGTGATGGTTGTGCCTACGCCCACATTTTATTGGTTTTCGTCGAACGTAGAGTCTGTTAGCTCAGAGATGGCACGTAGGTCGACTTTGTCTGCAGTTGCGACCTCATCACGAAATTGGCCAAATAATCTAATTCTTACTCTTTTTAAATGTATGTGATATGATTGTTTCCATTTCGAAATTCCCCTACTACCATCTGGTAAAATCTCTTTCCAGACGCATCCTGTGGACAAAGTCGTCATTGCAGATAAAGTCGATCCAGGTGCCATATCTGAGCTAACCGATCATACCTTGCGATTTGGAAGAAACTATCCAAGCTAATCTAAGGCAGCTTTTGACTTGGAAGTCGAGAGTGCTTAATCATTTCGTTGCGCATAAAGGCTACAAATGCTTATTTTACGGGCGTTCTTTTAACCCAGCATTTTCTAATTCACAGCTTTTCTTTTGATAGACAACGTGCCGGTCGCCTAATATTTTTCCTGTTTTGACGAGGACTTCTGAAGGAAATTCGTGGGGCCTTCCCAGCACATCTCGTCAGCCCTTTGCTCTGATTATGCCGAGAAATGCCGTTCCTCATCAAATATCCTGTCGTGGCCTCCCACGACTAAATAAGATCGAGCAGACGCGCGACGATGGCGCTGCTTACTTGACGCTTCTCTCGGATCTTGACAACTCCACGTCGGCAGAGATCCTCAGATCCTCCCGCGTTCCCTTCTAGTGACTCCCTCTCTTCTTTTTTTTTCGAGTAGGAGCTTCGCTTCGTGTTCTAATTCCAAGGCTATTCGTATAATTATGAGCTATTGCTGTCCAAGCACTTACTAGTACCTTTGTAACTTAGACTATTACATGTAGGCAACATTTCCGTTATCTTCAAATTAGAACTGTTTAGAGATGTTTGCTGAAAACTGGATTTTACTACAGAATCTGGAAGAAGGGTAGGGTTTGAGGCATATTTTAGCACTAGTGATGGATCGACCTTCCTTTTTAAGAGGAATCTGATGTAGACCAAATAAATATACACCCCCCGTTCAAATCCAAGGCCACGTCCAGGTGGTCTCGTTCACAACTTTCGCCAAAGCTGTAAATCCGCTACTTCTTATTCTTTAATATGCACACTTGCTCGAGATGAAATCCGTAGCACCGAGAGTGTGAATGAAAGCTCTGGCATTCACAAAGCCGGTGTATGTGGTTCTTAATTAGGACAGTTTCTTAGATTTTAGCTTTGAGGAAAAAAACGCGGGTATTTTGCTTTTTTGTTCTCAACATGTAAATCTAAAGTATTCGATCCCATCCAGTACTCTAAAATTTGTGCGTTCAAAAGCGGAAGGCGATTGAACATGAAGTACTCACTCTCCGAACTCTCAAACTCTACCAAGAGCGGTTGATGAGGTTTTTATGTTCGAGCTAGTCATGGCCTTCATTCTCTCGCTAACGGAGCCCACTTTCTCACCTTTATGCTCTGTGCTGTGATAGGTTTCAGTGGAAATACCACTGATAACGTTTAGGACGTAACTTTGAGTTGTGGGACTATCCACTGCAGAAAAGTTCGTGTACTTCCTTGTCAAGTTATTAATGGCAAGTCATTGACGTAGGTGGTGTTATTCCTTCCGCTTCAGTCCTAACTCAGTAGACGTCTTGCCATGCAAGGCCGTCTCGTAAAAGTAGAACGCGAAGATCGTTACCTCATCCCAGAAATAAGGGCTAGTTGGGCCTATTCTCTCTCAACGACCTTGGTTTTGCGCTGCTTTTCAGTAATTAGTTGTACTTTCCACTTCCGCTGCCGTGCGGAAGACGTAAAAACAGTTGCAATTTTAGCCGAAAGGCGCCTACGTGAGCGAGTGCCACCACAAATAAACTCAGCATGCAATTCTAGAAAGTACGAGTAATGAGCCAGTGTTCTGGCGAGCAGTCACATGAAAGAAACAGCTGCAGTGTGATTAATCGGTGGCGAAAACCCACACCACCACAGACAGACCCGTTCCTCTTGGCGTAAATGAGGGCAGCTGACCTTTGGGCCAAACCCCGTAACAAAACATTTCTCGTAGCATTTTCTATTCTTCTTCTAGAATGAATGTCTTCATTCAGAGGCATCCTGGAGCAGATGCTGCTACCAAGATGAAAAACGCATTCAGACATTCGCAGTCGTTGCGAGACCGGCATCGACAGGAAGGAGTGGAGAAGGATGGTGGGTCTGAAGTATTTATATTATATGCATTTGTACAAATATTCATTCAGCATTTTCAGAAGTTTTTCACTAAAAAATTCTTCCCCATAGAAAAATATGATATTTCACCATGATTCGACCGCCATCGTCCAAAAATTGATAAAAGCTCCCTATAGCTTTCAAGGAATACTGATGCTTCAGCGTACTCTGCGCTGAACAAACCGATATTCCTTCCCTTTTAGCATGATCCTCAGTCATTCTTATATACTGGTAGTTATCCCATCTACACTCATATTTATTATTACATTAATTGTTGGATTAAATGCAACTGTATTTCCACCTGAAGCTCCAGAGCGCAGTCAAAGAGTCGCTTTTCTTGCTGCTACGTATTTAAGGGAACCATACAACACGTGCACTAAATCTATGAATTATTTATTTCCCATTACAATAATTCAACCAACCAGACTGCGAGCAGAGGGCAGTTTTGATGGACGTCATGAATTTCGAATATGAAAATTAATTGTTTATTTTGGAGATGGTACAGCACCAGCTTTCAATTGCCAGTATCTAACCACTATGTGATGAACAGATCTGACGCATTTATTCTTAGAGGATGAGGCTAATTTGGGAAGCTATGAAAACTTCAATAATTTTATTGAGTCTCCAAGAATGTGGTCATGGGGTTTGTAAAAAAAATGGAAAAAGGAGTCGAAAGAGTCACTTAAAACTATTGAACTTTCTGGAAAGTAAAATAGAACGATGGGGAGAGCTATAAATTTTTCTGAAAAAGTACAAAATTTCAACAGCCAAAATTTCACTTGGCGCTGTTTAGAAAGTGTCTTGGGAGCATCACATATTCTGTGAGGGCTCGCCATAGGAGGTAAAGTAATTTACAATTTTTTCAAATATTCTAACACATTTCATCGTTGCAACTCCACAACTTCGATTCCAATTGCTATAATTACGGTTACCCTATAATCCTTCGGGAATCACTAGAATCTCCGTATCATTGATACTACTTGTTTTTATAATAAGCCTAGAGATCCAAAAGAGCTCATTCGATCTGATTCTTGATACTCTCTATTTCCACATGGCCACATTGCGAAGAACGAGTTCTGGTATGAAATACAGTTAGAGTTCTGTGACTTCAGACGCCACTACAACAGACGGCAGTGATCTCTACCTTCGGCTGAACATCGGAGGGAAATCCTACTGCATTCGAAAGGAGTTGTACACCGAGGAGCGAACGCTGATGCATGACATTGTGGAGGCGACTCATGAGCAAAGGTTCGGTGATTTCTGCAGGTTTTCCCTCCTAGCATTCAACTGCTTTTGTGATTTATCCCACCTATATTAGAACGTCATTCCATACGTACTTTCAGTCCAAATAGAAAACCTACGGCTATTCCAATTCTCATTTGACTTCGCTTTCACACTCGCCTCCTCTTTATTTTTGCAGCTCCTAACATTTTAAATGAGCTCCTCGCTATTTAATTTTATTCCATGTGGCTGAGCCATTTTGCTGTACATCTACCCAGAAGCTTCCAAAATGTCAACCATCACTACTGAATGAAAAAATACGGAATTTTCCGCACTTCAACTCATTTGATGAGCGGATTGAGGCAATTGAAGAAATTTCTGGAGTACTTGGAATATTTGGTGACGACTGCAAAAGCAAGGAGCAAACAAGATGCGAATAGATGCTCACAATTGTTCTCCGCCGTTTGCTTCCTCAAGTTTCGGAAAAGTTTCTGTTTGAAGCAAGTTACTCCAAAATCTCGCAAATTCCACGGATCTCGCGAATCTCGCGAAAATTTCCACATTCTAACGGGGCCCCGGTACGCGTGCTTCTAACCCTTGCTTCTGGCTCTGTGCTGCCAAGCTGGCTTGAAACCACAATATGTATCTGCCCGCGATCAGTTGTTTTCAACGCTTCTCTTCCTCTCTAGATTGACTGGGAATTCAGGTTTGCACTCGGGTTTATTAATGTCACAACGCGGCACTGAACATATGCTTTTGAGAGTGCTCCATCCGGCTAGAGTATGTACATAGCTGCATACTGTTGTAATCGAGCATTGTGAGAAAGATTCAGGAACCACTCCTCAATAATTTCATTCAAAGGTAATTAGGTGACATTTCTGTACCACTTGTGGTTTCTTTCCTTCCGTTGAGCCTTGAACGATCCGAGCGGGCACCATCCAATGCTTCTACGCCCTTGCATGCTGGGCGACAGAAATATCTTTGAGCGGGTTTTAAAAGCTGCAAAAGCTCCAAGTAAAAGCTAACCAGAGCATAAATGCATACTGTCTGTACAAAGCAGAACAGCGAACTAGTGAAGGGGCTATAACGGAAGTAGAAAATTTGCTACTTTGATCATTACATAGTTTCCTCTCTTGCTGATGGAGTCAAAGCGGAAGTGCTCCTAACCTGTTTACCTTAGCTCACGTGGCTCACAGATGTAATACCACATCGCCGACTGACCCATTAATACGATTTCCTTTTACAGAACTTCCTCGTGTTCCACTGCTAAAATGTGGGCTATGATGGGGAACTATCTCTAACCTTTTCGCAACCGCTCGAAATATTTCAAAAAAAAAAAGACAGCTTATTCTCGTAAATTTCTACCAATAATCTCCTCAGTTATCATTTGTCTTATCTACTCAGCTTATTCGTTTCCCACGATTCTAACTTGCCATTTAACGGAGCACCCACCTAGAATTCAGTCGCCAAGATTTATGTAGCCGTAGTCCTTGGTTTCCTGCAGTGATGAACACTAATACATTGATCAATTTTGTCAGAAGCTGCAAAAAAACGCGGGTCTAAAAGCTCCGTTTCGGCCCTTGAGAAAAGAGTGGCCGAGTTGGAGCGGGTATAGTTAGGTGTATTGGGTGGAAATCGCTATGAAAAACAATCTTTTCAAAGAGAAAGGCAGTGATAGCAAACAAAGCAAAACGGATCCCCTCTCATGCTACAACTCATCCACGGGATAAACGGGTTCCCATCTGCGCTCTCATATCTCGAGAATGATGTTGTCCACGACGGTGCAAGTTTCATAGAATTATTGGAACTATTGTTCAGGGACCGAGACACTAAAAATCTTGGTTGTGAAGAATATCGAGAATTATCGGAGCTGCCTTTCAATATCAGGCGACCTCTTTGAATATACATAGTATGCACTAGAAATGCTGCACATTCAATAAGATGCTGTGCAGTTTTTTTCATTGCTGGAAATGGCACAGCCACTGTAGAACGCGGAGATTTAAACAGTCTTTAAAATATATAATGAACGGAAATTTGCAGATTGGCGATTGTGGACGGGTGTGACCCCATCACGGGGGAGTACTATATTGAAAGGAATTCGAGGATAGCCGACCATATCATCGATTTCTTCGCAACAGGTAGGATTGATTGCGCTAATTTGTTATCATGCTTCACTCCACAGCAAAGAAGCACATCTATCCTAGCTCTGTCCTAACTCTTATGAATCTGCCTGTCTTATAGTGCAGTCGTGTAAAACGGATGACAGCTGTTTATTTCAGGCAGTCTCCACAAGCCGCAGAACATGTGTATCGAGAAGTTCAAGGAGGAGCTGGCATATTGGCGAATAAGCCACGAACACGTGGGTCTCAAAAATCTTATTTCTTCTTGGAGAATGTTCCAGTCCAATCGTCCACATCATTAGACCGAGCATGTGAAAGACTTCTATGAAGAAATCACTGCGACTCTTTTCGAAGCTAGTCGGGATGATCTCTGACTCTCCTAAGAAAGCCACGTTTCGTCAATTGTTCTTGCCGAATCCAATTTTGCGGCACGCAAATCACGCCGCCCTGACTTTCGTAGACCTCCTACGTAAACTCGGATTACTACGTCATCTGGGAAAGGGGAGGATCTGAGACTAGCTGTGCACCGTTTTAAAATTGAAAAAAAAACACCCTAAAATTTTATAGACTTACCAACGGACTGCAGAGAAAAAAATTAATTCCATAGATGAGATCTGATAAGATCCTAATTACACGGCAACTGTTCGACACATGATCTTTTCAGCAGATAGAGCTGCCACTCATTCAATTGAATCTCCATCGCCATCATTCAATCCAATAATGCTATTTGTCACTATAAACAATGTTGCGTTGAATAACTACTCACGAAATATACAGCTGCCTTTCACGAGATCGAAAAATCTTTTTTTTTTTCATTTTAACGCATGGAGATGTATTCCAATAACTACTTCGAACATATTATGAACAATGAAGCAATCGATTAGGCTAGAGAAGACAATGAAGTTCATACCTCAAAATGCGTATTACAAGTGAAATGCATTAGAATAGCCGAGCTTTTGCCTAAAATTTATTTTTGGTTGCCATTTTCATTATTCCTTGTACAGAAGAGTGGATATGATTTCATGGAGCTATAGTCTAATATTCGTTAAATAACCTGTTTTTGAAGTTTTCACTACTCATGCCTCACTTTAGCGGAGACAGCCTATCCACCTGTCCCTCCCCCGCTCCCTCTCCACCCACTCCCGTCTAAATAGCTACATCCTCCGATGTGTATTTGACGGCTGAAAGGTTTCTTTTACCTTTAAAAAATGCTGCACAACAATATCCGTGATAACCCGATGAGGATTCAAAAAAGAAGGACCAAGCTATGCTAATTCATGATACATTCATTACACACTGGCCAGTTGCTCGCCGACATAGTACGAAGCTAATCTGAAGAACTTTGAACCAAACATTTTTTTGGAAGTGAATTTATTGTTAGATTGCGGTGTTTAGCTGTCCGCCTGTTGCGCCTTCCCGAGAGAAGCAGCATTACTGAAGCCACACTCACAACAATCAACGACTTTTGATGAATACGAAACGGATTTCGACGGGGTGAGAGGCAATTGATTATTTTTGATGTATCATTATGTTGTTACGGGTATAAAAATAGTACACCTGTTGTATTGTAGGCGTACCTATACTCCTTTCGCTTATCCACATGGCGATTTCTCGAGGATCCACAATCCTCCATGCCTGCGGCAATATTTGCCATATTGTCGGTGCTGTTCGTGTTTGCAAGTGTATTCGGTCAGTGCTGGGGGAATGACAGTTTCGGTGTGATGTACATAGATTAGCATTGATGCTGTTCAGGGTTGATACTCGGCTCGATGCCGGAATTTCAAGAAGATCCCAGCAATGCATCCGCCTACCACACCATGCATGCCAAAACTAGTGAGGTAAGTGAGATAACCTTTTTCTTGATTCCTTCTAGATGAGCAGCTAAATAGTTTGTAGAGTGTGCACTGGTACATCTGCACCTGCAGTTGAATTTTCGATCCATAAATGTCTGAAACTGAACGGCCTCAAGGGCAGAGTTTCACCTCATGAACTGTCTACAAGATTATTACTCAAATAGTGTTAAAGCTGCTGATAATAGTGGCATATGTGAAACATGTCAGTACCATGGTAAACTCTGTGTTTTATACGGTTTTTTTTTCGCCGAGCGCTTTGAAACCCTCGGCGAATGTGGGAGATACCCATCATTTGTGGATTTTTAGCGGACATGAGACCCTATCAGTTTTCTTGCTTTCTTCAGCTCGAAAAACTGAACAAGTTCCGGCCTTCGCACACAAGAAATGAGGAATTCCCAGATTTCGTCTATCGGCCGACAGATAACCCGGCATTTGTTCTTGTCGTGCTGGAGTATGTATGCATAGGCTGGTTCACGTTTGAATACTTCATCAGGTAAGATCTGAGTAATTTCTTGTTTTTAAAATCCATGAGCCATCAAAGTATCAACAGCAATCACTTTGATGCATATTTTGCTCAATTGCAAGGTCATAACACCCGGGACACGACAACAGTGTAAACGACAACATTTTTAGGTTAGTCATCTACCCCAAACGAGGAGAATTTATCAGAAAAACGCTGAACATCATTGATATGTTGACTATACTCCCATTCTACTTGGAGCTGTGTCTGCCGTTGATAGGCGTTCATTCACACTTCAAAGAGTTCACAGGTAGGTAATCTCAAAGCATTTACTCACAAGGAAAATGTCAAAAATAAATAATCATCATACCTTGAAAGCAAACCCTTGAAGTGACTGTAAGGACATTCCTTCATAAAAATGTGTATTTCCCAAAATGGGATGACGTTCTTTTGAGTGGAAGATGAGAGAGATCAAGTTTCACCCTTTTTGTTTCATTTTGGACCGCAGACAATGACACTTATACGAAGTCTTGATTTTGGAAATTATTGGTCCTTGTCCTCATATGTTTGAATTTGGGATTCTTTTTTACAAGTTGTGTGCCTTTTCGTTTTTTATCTGCATAGGTAGCTGCCATTAATTCCATCACAGTAACACTACTGGTACTATATAACACCTTGATCGTTGATTCCCACAAAATTTGCTCCTTGCCAGTTTTTGCCTGCCCTGCTCGGATAACTCCCTTCCCTCATAGTCGTATAATGGTATGTAGCTCACAAGAGCTTCACATATAGTTAGCCTGTTTGGTTCCACTAGATGTAGCGTAGAATAGCCGTTCCATATCTATAGTAAAACAATCCCTAATTAGTTCACTTTTTCAACCTCACATCGCTTTTTCGCAATGAGAACGCCAGGAGGATCCCCAAGCAGCCAGACACACTTTGGTTATTTTACGATTCTCGGATTTGCTCTCCTAAGTAGACAGTGTCGCTCGTTTGTGTATTTCTTTTCTGTAATGCGTTGTGTTGCTAGACCTCACCTCTGTTTGCAGGCGAGGAGCTGGCGAGGGGAGCTCAGACATGGATGGGTAAATCACATTTCGTGTTTTCTTTGCTTGCTCAATCTGCGTGTCCTAAAAACTGTTTCTATACGTCGTCTATGCACGATATATGTGCGGAATGTCCTTCCTTCCACGATTGAACACGGTTCTCATTCAGGAGCTATGCTAGTTGTTCGAGTACTTCGCGTTCTCAGGATGGCACGAGTTTTTAAACTCGCCCGGTACAGCAGCAGCTTACAGGTGAGGTCTCTCTCGAGAGCTATGCACCTATAGAGGCGGATCAGTGTGGTTTTGCAGACGTTCGGGCAGACGCTGAAGTCGTCGATAACGGAGCTGAGCATGCTTAGCATGTTTCTACTTACGGGTATCATATTCTTCTCCACAATCATGTACTATTTGGAGAAAGACGAACCTCACTCCGACTTCTATTCCATACCAGCGGCCTGCTGGTGGTGTGTGTGAGTGCTGTGACATTTATAACACGAATGAGCTTTTCGTAATGATTTTGAGCGCAAAGATACAATAACTACTACAGTTGTGTGCAAAATGGTATGTTGGGAAAATTAGAATTAAGATGTTTACTCATGCAAGGCCTCTGAGATGTTCAGATGATGTCGAATGCGTGGCGCATCCCGCGAATGGGATTGAATAACGCTAACCGCTTTTCCTCTGTGCTTAAATTAGTCAGAATGTCAACAATCATGAGTTTGAGATAGAAGCTCTTTGGATATCATATTTCCCACATAAATATAATAATTTAGAGAAGATTTCAAGCATTATCAGCCTCTCATATCAGTTCTTCGCTGCAAAAGTTTCTTCTAGAAATGCATCCTGGATACTTTTGGGATCACTTTCGCACTATTCTACAAAGGTGTCATGTTTTTAGAAAAATGACTGAGAGTTTCCCGATTTTGGTTCGACCCCGTGCCGCTAAGTTTGTTAATGTCATGGGTAAAGTGATAGAGAACGGACAACAACGGATTTTGCACCAATTCTTCCAGGTGCTCCATGTTGAGTAAATCGTCATTTGTTCCCAGCCCAGATTCTTGCATTGTGATCTCTTTAATGCATATGTTGATGTAGGGCATCGAACCCCTAGCAAAGACGTATCCATTGATACAACATAAATTCATCTCCAAAAACTTCAGAAAAAAAACCACCATGAAAGTTTTGGTTAACGATCATTGTCATCCTGCATGATCAACTATTTATGACAGCAGTACTTGTGAGGAAACAATTGACGACTAGAAAGCGTCACATTTGGTTCACGACTGTCATGTTGTGCAGACAACACCGGCTAGATCTCGAAAAACAGCACGAAATTAGCGGCAACACTTGAAATACAGGGTGACAACAAAGTCTTTGGCCAGAGATTTTATTGCAATTATTTCTTGCGCTTTGTCTGGAATCCCATGGCTTTGTATCCGCGTTGACAACCCAACTGTCTCGAACACACATGCAAAATTTCGTAATCCATAGCTCTATTTGAACCTTGCGTGATCTGCAAACCAGGTAGAGATGGAAATAGCCGCAAGTAGAGTCTCGGTGACATCTTTTCCAAGAACTTCCTCTAATTGGCTCATCAAATCACCAGTTTTCTGCCCAATATTGAAGAGGGTATGAGCTTTCTGTCCTAGGGGATTCATGTGTGAACTTGTTTTATTGACCGAAAATGATCAATAGACTGTCACCACCACTTTTCCCGTTTGAATTCACGAAACAAAGGGCAAAAGTGGGCATAGCGAAACCCGGAGATGTATATTATTTCCTAGGCTTAGGCACATCTGACAGAAATAAGGTGGGCTTTTGTCGAAAGTTTTCCATCAAGTTTCAAAACAAAAAGCAACAAAAAGTTGGTTCAGAATCTTCAGTCCCTGATTTCACCAAACCATATTTGCTTAATAATTATCATGCTCTCTGAAACGGAGACCTCTGAATTTCTGAATTGTAGTCCCTAAAGCACAGAAGTTGAGCTAACTTTCGCTCAAACACCAGCTTCCCTAGCCTAGACCTAACAAGAAAACAGGGTCATAAATTCTCGACCAACTTGCGGCCATCGTGCGTGGCAGTGGCCAACGGTTTTGTCAACTCTACGGAGAAGCCAGAAGAGATATCCGAAATCCAAGAGTGGATTCTTAAAGCGCATGAATTCTACATACATATAAATTTCCAGACTGCTAGCCCATCTGATCCCAGTCTTACAATTCATTTTATTTGGCCAAAGACTTTGTTGTCACCCTGTAAACTTCCAGCTTTCCTCGCAGTATCTCAGAAATCAGAACGCGAAAGTCGGAAGCCCAAAAAACAGAGGAATATCGCGAGTTTCTGAGATAGAAAATCGGAGTTCCGCTCACTCTCGATCGATACCATGTTCCACTTTCCTTTCAAGAAATTACGCACTTTTCGAATTCTCCAGAATATTCAAGAAAATATTTAAATTGAATTCATTCATATGGAAACCACTCAAAGTGACTGCTCCCCACCTTTTGCCTCAACCGGGACTGAATTCTTCTTTCGTAGTGCTCATCTTTAAATCCATGAAAAGTCTCTGCATGATCGACTTCACATGTTCCTCAAATTTCTTCACATTTCTTAGAACAAGTACGGCTTTTTAGTGTAACTATGGCAACCGTTGGATATGGAGATGCG
This sequence comes from Ancylostoma caninum, assembly GCA_037903475.1. Classification (NCBI taxonomy): domain Eukaryota; kingdom Metazoa; phylum Nematoda; class Chromadorea; order Rhabditida; family Ancylostomatidae; genus Ancylostoma; species Ancylostoma caninum. Next base: position 677,435 of record JBAJFG010000197.1, read on the forward strand.
AAGCCAGTCACTGCTTGTAAGTTTGCACAACAAGAAAAGCGTGCTTTAAATTGAATTAAAACAACTGGAGGTGACAAGGGAAATGGAGGTGTTTAGTTGGCAAATTGGTGGCCACTGCGACGTCAATATGCGGCATCATCGTGCTGGCTTTCCCCATTTCAATGATCGTTGAGAAGTTCGCGACTGCACAGCAGAAAGCAATCGAGGCCGAGCAATTCAATCAAGGTTCGTCTTGTTTTTACGCCTCTTCTCAAACGAACAGATCCATGAGTACCTTTAGGGCCATAGCCTCTCCCAGCTTCTTTGAAAACGCAATACGCATGCGCCTCTTGAGCGAGAAGTCAAATTTTAAAAGTTACCATTCTACCGAAAATCTGTCAAGAATTCCGAGAACTCCCTCCCCCCCCCCCCTCACCCCTCTCTTCGCTCTTTTTGAAGGCAGCACCCACGGAGGTTTTTGTATGTGGAGTTCCGAACACTGTATAATCTTGAAAATTATCCTTTCTGGCAATCCTTCGAAAACAGCAGCTTCGAAACTTCATAGCTCCCAAGGTATAGCGAGTTAAACGTCAAAGATGTTTTATTCGTTTTGTTTCTTTCGCATGCGTAACCACGTGTCAATAAATGTTAAATGTTAAACGAAGATCTCGAATCTGCGGGACCAGTCATGTGATCGAGTTGCGGCGAAAGTGGAATGCTGCTGCCAGCTGATTTTGTGTGCTGTTATTTCTTTTCCTACAATTACAAAGCCATTTCTGAGCCCTTAGTTCACAACTTTTACATTTCAGCATAGTGCATTTTTCTTCCTATTATGGAGTAAATGTGCTTGCTTATTCGCTCGCGGAGCTGATTTTCGTTGATATTTGTCTAGCGAGCTGTTTCTTTTCAAATCGTGCTAGAGAGTATTAGATTTCCACTGACGCCTTGAAAATGACCGCTCCATCTTTCCCAAAGATCGTTTTTGATCAACGCCAAAAATGCTGCAGAAAAAATCCGAATGATCGATTTTGCAAAACAAAACAGCCGGCAAAAAAACAGCATCATCGACATTTTCGTCACCCTCCCTAGATTCTGCCGCTGGTTGCTGCCTTCAACGAACCTAAGGAAGCACACAATTGACTGGTTACGTTTTCATTTTTTTTTACCGTCAAACAGTGCGAGACTAGATCATTCACTTTCTGCCATCTCATAAAGTTTCAGAGAGGGTATCAGCTAATACTTTCCACAGGTATGTTTTGAACATCCAGCCCAGTATTACCCACGAAAGCATGCACCCACATCCTGAAGTTTTTTTTTCACCTCTATGGACACTTACCGCCTGAGCGAACAGCTAACTAATCTCCACAGAATGGCAACAATCACTTTAGAGTTTTCCTTATCATGATGGATAAACGCTATATGTGCAGCCATACTCAGCCTTGAGCATATGTAGCACCCAGAATCGCCATCGCTCAAGCAACATTTATCTTGACATGTATCGATTATCGATGGCTACTGCTGCACGACGGCAGCGAGCCGCCGCTTAAAATCGATAAATACAGGGATCAATGTTGTTAGCGATGGCGACGCAGGATGCTATATGTACACCATATGTAGCATAGCCGCAGCCTAAGCTTCCGTTTTTGAGAAAACAGCGAAAGGGCTTTTTTTCTGTGCTTCTGAGCAGCGATGACATCAACGAAGCTACGACCGGTGGTAACTGTCCGAAAACCATGCTTTAGCGCTCCACTGTACCTACACGAAATTCATCCACTTAATATTTTTATTGTTGCATTTCTCCTACTTGATATTTTTATTGCAGCGCAAGTCTCTGCGGCAGCCAACAACTATCTCCTACGGAGATTTCCAACGAGAAGGCGAATTCGGCGCGACCGGGCCAACGGCACCACGGCGAATCCGCTTGTTAAAACTGTGGCTTAGAAGAACACTAGAACATTCATTGACATTCCAGGCTCAATAGAGGGAAGAGGCTCCAGCATGCGACGAAGCATGTTTCTTTGGAATATGTGCAGGAATACATGTACAAATGTAAATGGTCCTGTTATGTACAGAGGACATTGAGAAATAAATATCAAGAAACTGAAAAGAATAAACGCAAGGGTAAGACGAAGTTTCCACATGAACGTAAGGTTAAAAGGGAGCTCTGACATGATTACCGAGCTGTCTCAAGAGACATGCTGCAGTGGTGCATAAGCTTAAACATCGACATTATGTAGAATAAGTCATTCATTAACATTCTGCCCTCCGATAACTCGATACAGTTAATAGAACAAACACAGCGAATGAAATCCCGTGGAAGTACTGATGAAGGCTACTCCCCGTATTCGAGAACCTGACCGCAACTATCGGGTGTCAACATAAGTCCTTGCGCTTTTTTCGGATGCACTTTTCTCCATGCATTTGTTATCTTTCACGTATAAGTCATATACGGTTAGAAAGCGCTATTCTTTCTCTACAAAACATTGCAAATACTTCATTCAAAACGACAATTTGTCTGAGTTTTAAATTGAGTGCCAGGAGTTTTAGGCCTGCGAAGTAGAGAAATAAGTCAATGAAAAACAGCGCAACCAACAGCTACCTATCCTGGCACTCAGCTAGAGCTCGAAAGGCCATCAAAACTGCTCAAACGACCTGAGCTTAATGAGAAAGAGACGTTTTGCTTGAAATGACCGGTCATGAGCAATTTTCTAAGCTCAAAGTAGAGATATTTGGTCTCAACGACACCAAGCGCTACAAGCACCAGATCTCTTTCACGAAGACCTGGGATTTGCTCTAGAGGAATCGTATGGTCTAGATGGACATCATACTTCTCAAAGCTACCAGATAACTGAGGTAATTCTGCTGAAGGAATCCAATCAAGGTGAAGAGTGTGTTGATAAATTATCAACGGGGGGTGGTATGGTGGGCGGATAAGGGGGGGGGGGGTGGGGGTCGTAGAGGGGAGAGATCGTGGTTGTGGTAGAGAATTCGGGTACTACTTCCAGTAGTACTGCTGCTAGACCACCGAGTGAGACTGAATATCGGATGGTCATTTTCGTTCATACGTACCGCCAGTCCTGCTGACCTCAGGAAGGCGAAAAAAAGTCGTACTATGGAGATACTCAACTGTGCTCTACCTTCAAGCTTCAGCTCTCCAGCATCAATAGAAGAGATTCAGCACAGGAATTGTGGAAATGATGTTTAGTTGATAAAATGGCCTTTTTTTTACTTTTTTTTATCGACTGGATCGAAGCAGGAATGATGACAAATGCAGAAAAGGGAACCACACTGCCTAAGAGCACAAAACTCTTACTAATCAAAACTGAGAAAAAAATCGGAACATCAACCGGCAAGATCTCCTGCTGTCCAACTACAATCATGCCTCAGATCAAGCCGAAATTTCAGGTGAAAATTTTTGTACGTTTTTACTGCCAGTCCTATCCAGTCCTGCAGGCCGATAAAAAGTCATTGTATGGTCCTCACCCAACTGTGCTTTTCCCCCCAAGTTTCAGATCTCCAGATTCAAGAGAAAAGATCCAGCACGGGAATTACAGAGATGAAGTTTTGTCGATAAAAATAGCCTTTTTGCATGTTTTTATCGACGGGGTTGAAACGCGACGGAGGCAAATGCGGAAAAAGGAGCTGTGCAGCCTGAAAGCGCAAACCTTCGACTATTTAAAACTGAAAAAAGATCGGCACCTCAACGGGCTAGATCTCCTGCTATTCAGGTCCATCTACAACCATACCTCTGAGTAACCAAATGTTTAACCTGGCTACTCCTCCTACTCCTATAACGTTTGAATTCGAAATCGAGTAGTGTCTGCATTTTCATTCCCATTTCTCATCTCATTTGAAACTAGTGTAAGAAAGGGGGAGCGGAGAGGGGGGTCGTATTTTTGGCGGCTGAGAGGGGGGGGGGGTCGTATGGGGGTCGACCTTCTATCATCATGATGCTTGACCCTGAATCTAATTGCTGTGGTGTAGTCATCTTACTCTGTGATAACGTCGGACCCCACTCACGTCAGACGCCAAACTGGCCCTTCAACAGTTCCACTGACGATGTTCTTCCGCGTTTATATCCGAGAAATCAAGTAGTTCAATAGTTCTCGACACATTAGGGAATATGGCAATGGGGTGGGAAAATCGCACGTGAAAAAAGTGCAAGGACTTATGTTAACACTAATACAACTCACTTACCGGTTTCCCGAGATCTTCTAACTATTCTTCTTTCCCTCTCGAAATGTTAATGGCATGTTGGGAATATTACGAATTCAAAATACATTACAAAAGGAATAAGGGCTAACATTCGCATGAAGGTTTGACTGCGTATTCGAAGAGTAAATAAATAAATAAAAGTGTGACGGATGTTTCCAAACTTGATGTCTAACTTGTATTATATGTGGTGGAAGTTTTTTGAAGCAGATAGAGTGAAAGATTGTTGTCGCATAGAATCTCCACCCCCCCCCCCCCCCCCGCCCATGTTCTTAATCCCTACAACGTAGAGTCTACACAAAGCATCAGGTAATCGTTGAAAGAGCACTTCTTTTGCCTTCGAGAGAATTTTAACAAGGCGGTTCCAGTCTTCCTTTTTTTTTTCTTCGAAGGCGTTCACTCAAACTAATTGTCCCAAAATGAGGCATTCCTTCAAACATCCCCCTGTCCGAAAATACTTTTTTTTTGGTAAAAGAGAATCCGCTCAAAACATGAATGCGGGCCAGAAATAAGAGGGCGGTTGGAAAAAGATTGACTATGGGAACATTAAAAATCGGATCCAAGGAATGATGCAAAACAAGTGGCGCAGCTTTCTTTAGCCATGCAATTTTGTTTGGACGGAGTATGACATCCAGATACGGTTATACCTCACAGAGCAAAGCAAGCTCTTTGGTGCAATAGGTATTAGAGATGTCGACTGGAGTCGGGAGTCATGAAACAAAGGAAAATTTTCAAAAATCGCGTTTTCTAATCATAAGGGTTCTCTAATTCCACAAGCAATACACAACAAAACACCTTATTTTTACTGAGTCATGATGGTTTTTTTTATCAAAACCTATTACGGTTTTGACATGAATTTCGGTCTTTCCGGATAAGGTCTTGACTATTAGCAGAACGCGAAAAGGGTGGGGGTATGGCTGTGTTGTCTATGAAATAAGATGCAGCATCTGAGGAGTGAAAGCCTGAGGAGCAAAGCTATTTCAGTGTTTCCAAGAAATTCACAGTAGACACATATACATTGAGAGGAAAGACGTTATCAGCTACCAATGGAAAACGGTTGCCGTGAAAATAAGGTACGGATCGTAGGGTCAGATGTTTGGTCATGGCAGTCGAGCCGCTACACTTTTTTTATAATTAGTGCGTTCATTCCATGACCACCTTAGGTAATCTAGCATGATCGTTCACGGTAGCTATTTACATATAGCACTAGTTTTTCGATAAAAATGTCCTAGAACTTCCTAGTGAAAAGGTCAAAAGCGAGAAACGTGAGGTAATTTCTAGACCTAAAACCAGCTTTACTAACTCAACACATTCACTGACTAAAACTTGAACATATGGTACAGAGAAAAGGGTATTAGTAGCCAACTGCGGCCAAAGTTTCAGATGCTGAAACAGAAATGGTAACAAAATTACAAGAGAACAATGAAGCAACGATGCAACAGGGCTTTGACAGTGGACGCCCGGTCTCAATCATGCAAACTTAAACGATAAAACCTGATTCAGAAATGAACAACAAGGCCTCAGAAAAGTTAGAAAAATATCAAACAACGGCTAAAACAACGGTTGTGTCAAAACAAAAACAAAAGTAGATAAAAACTAATAAACACATATTCACAGGAAGAATCCAACAAACGCTAATGTTTGGTGTCAGTGTCACAAAACACGGAATAGTAAGGACAAAGAGTTAGATGAGCAGAACTGCAGCAGTAATTACCGCCTTCCGCTGTGTAATAAAAGTCTTTTACGTTTCTGCACAGCAGATCTTCGAGCAGTCCGGCTTGTGAGAGCATAGAACTTGGTGCGGAGGTGAATTAGTGGAGTTATACGGTGGATGCACTGGAATTGCTACGCGAATTAGTTTAAGAGAGTTGGTCCTGCAAACCGGTATGCAAGGAGTAGCCGTAAAACTAGGAACTTTGCAGAATAAGCGGCGACAAGCAAATCACAAGTTTTCTTCAGCGGCAAGACTCGTAAATAGTCACCCACACTAGCAGATAGGAGGCTGATCACAGAAGGAACACAGTCATGCGAGAGCTTCAGGACGGGTAGATAAGGGTGATGGATCCAGCAGTTTTGTTGAAGTGAACGAAAACACCCATACTAGCGAGTGAGAAACGAGAGGAGAGCAGATACTATGGTTCTTATCCAGTGAATATTGTGGTTAGCACAAAATTAGGATTAGTTTGGACAGCAGTTACGAGTCCAAACTACACAAAAAAGAGAACAGCATCGCAGTAATGAACTATAAAGATACAAAGATAAATATAAAGGCTCTGAATAAAGACATCTCAAGAGAGCTCGATGCGGGTCGGGTGGGAAGACGTCTGGAGCGTTTCCGAAACGCCCTTCGCAGCGTTTTTGAAGCGAGTGTAATAACTACGTATTAGATTCATAACTGCGTCAATATCAGTCGAATAATCAACCAACCAATGGTGGTTGAGAATATTTTCATTTTGGCTTATTCTGTGAGAGGCACCTGAAAACGCTCGAGTGAAGCGAGCGAGCGTTTCAGAGACGCCCACCCACCCCATTCGCGCCATCCGCTCCGAATTCTGTGCGAATTCTTAGCGCATTTTTACCTACGTTGCCAGTAACGGGGTGAGGACGCCACACCTATTATTTAGCGGAGTAATCTCCATGCGGCTATCTCCTAGCATCACGGCTACCCGCGACCCTGATTGAGCATTAACAGGTCTTGTTTTCCCGATCTTCCTTTAAACTTATTTTGCGATTAAGTCGTAACTTGTGGATCAATAAAACATCCAATAGGATAAGATGCGATTGGTTCTGACATTCCATGCAGGGGGCGATGGTGATGTAATGTTCCAGTGTAAACTATGTTCCTGTGCGTGACCACAATCACAAAGCAAACTGCAACCCTTATGGGGAAGCCACTGTCTCCCTGACCGACATTATTAGAATCCAGCGCATGCGCGCGCGTTGCTGGACCCCGGCTGGCCCAAAACCCTCCTGGCGTGAAGACAATGGCTTCTTTTCACTGGTGTTCTACTATAGTTCCTCTATATTCTTCTATCATTCATTAGTATTTAACTACTAGGCATTATTCGCCTAGTTCTGTCTCAGAAGTTTCAAAATCAAGAAAACTGTTCAAATTTCGCCTCCAAGACTTGTTTGATATGCTAATCACTGAAATCATCTGAAAATCATATTTTGCATCATGAGGCCATTTGTGTGCACAGTTACGGCAGTGTCGCTGTTACGAAGCGGAGGACTGATTTAAATCCGAAATAAATTTAAAGGCAGTGTCTCACCACATGTTGGGTATTGAGATATCCACAGATTCATGCCCAGCTCGAGGAGGTGATTCCAATGTTGTGTTTATGTTGTGTTGTGATATATGAAAGCACCTTCAAATACCCCTACTTTTAAGGCAAAATTAGATGCAGGAGCGGACGAGTTTTCTTGCAAGGAAGCTAGCGAAAGCGGAGCTGAGAAGGAGAGGTTGCACATGAAAATGAACTTCTAAACAGTGGCTATTAACAACTGATCAAGTAGTGCCGTGTCCGAAAAACCTTTAGCTAGCTCCTGTTCAGTGATTTTTAAGTTTTTGAGGCAGAACTAGACGTATAGTGCTTAGCAGTTCAATACTAGTGAGGAGTAGAGAACTATGAGGATAGAATAGTTGCACACTAGTGAAAAGAAGCCATTGTCTCCAGGCCAGGAAGGATCCGGACCAGTCGGCTTCCCGCAACGCGCGCATAAGGTGGATTTTAATAATGTCGGTCAGGGAGACAGTGGCTTCTCGCTTATGGTTAAAATGATGTGAGTATTTGAATGCAACACTACTCCGGAAGAGATTAGCGTTAAAGATGTCTCCTACCTTTGACGGAAAAGCGATAGCTGCATTCGGTTTGAATCGAACCAGTCACGGAGCATGCAAGAGTGTTGTGAGCGGAGGCGAAACTCGAACATCTAAAATAGCTAATGGAACTAAAATGGACGGAGAAACATGCCTTACACGTCAATAGATTAAACACACCGACTTCAGTAGATTAAACGCTCGGCATTATGGCAAAGGGGGTGAAATAGCATGCACAAGTAGTACTAGTAGAAAATGAAATGGAAGAATTACTTCGGAGAGAACTGCGGTGTAAATAGTACCGCATCTGCCTCCACCCACAGGACAAAGAGAGCCGTATCAAAATTCAAGCCTTCAAGCCTTTGACAACCATTGTTTCATTTTCAATCATATGGTTGGGTATGGTCCTGCAGGTTGACCCTTGCGGTTGTCTTCAACGCTTGCCACCAATCCATATGTCTATCTCTAACTTACGTATCATGGTCCATCATTTGTATCTTTTCGCAAAACGGAGCGCGCTTGGTCGCATGGGAAACAGTTATCTTTAACATGACAACCCATATTCAGTTATTAGAGATAACCAGCCTGATCGTCCGGCTAACGCCGGACTCTCAGGCTTCTTTTCGTGCTCGCTTCGCTCGCATGTTTTTTCTGCCCATAGATAAGATTAATGCAGGTGGAAGAACAGACACTATGGTTCACGCGTTTCCCAACTATTGGAGGCCTTGCACCCTTATCACACCGTAGGACCCGACTCCAGGCGTTTCCCCACTTTTAGACGCCGGCGCACCCATATCACACCGCTGGACCCGATTCCAGACGTTTCACCACTTTTGGACGCCGGCGCACCCATATCACACTGCTGGACCCGACGTTTCCAGGCGCTTCCCCACTTTTAGACGCCGCGCACCCTTATCACACCGCTGGACCCGACTCCATCACACCCTTATCACACCGCTGGACCCGACTCCAGGCGTTTCCCCACTTTTAGACGCCGGCGCACCGCACCCTTATCACACCGCTGGACCCGACTCCAGGCGTTTCCCACTTTTAGACGCCGGCGCACCCATATCACACCGCTGGACCCGACTCCAGGCGTTTCCCACTTTTGGACGCCGGCGCACCCTTATCACACCTGGACCCGACTCCAGGCGTTTCCCCACTTTTAGACGCCGGCGCACCCATATCACACCGCTGGACCCGACTCCAGGCGTTTCCCCACTTTTAGACGCTGACGCACCCTTATCACACCGCTGGACCCGACTCCAGGTGTTTCCTCACTTTTAGACGCCGGTGCACCCTTATCACACCGCTGGACCCGACTCCAGGCGTTTCCCCAACTTTTAGACGCCGCTGCACCCTTATCACACCGCTGGACCCGACTCCAGGCGTTTCCCACTTGTGGACGCCGGTGCACCCTTATCACACCGCTGGACCCGACTCCAGGCGTTTCCCACTTTTGGACGCCGCACCCTTATCACACCGCTGGACCCGAAGCGTTTCACCACTTTTGGACGCCGCGCACCCTTATCACACCGTTGGACCCGACTCCAGGCTCCACTTGGAGCGTTTCACCACTTTTGGACGCCCGTACCCTTATCACACCGTTGGACCGACTCCAGGCGTTTCACCACTTTTGGACGCCGGCGCATTCTTATCACACCTCTGCGACACGCACTATTTGGACGTGTTTCCCCACTTTGCACCCTTATCACACCGTTGGACCCGACTCCAGACGTTTCCACCACTTTTGGACGCCGGTGCACCCTTATCACACCGCTGGACCCGACTCCAGACGTTTCACCACTTTTGGACGCCGGTGCACCCTTATCACACCGTTGGACCCGACTCCAGACGTTTCACCACTTTTGGACGCCGGTGCACCCTTATCACACCGCTGGACCCGACTCCAGACGTTTCACCACTTTTGGACGCCGGTGCACCCTTATCACACCGTTGGACCCGACTCCAGGCGTTTCATCACTTTTGGACGCCGGTGCACCTTTATCACACCGCTGGACCCGACTCCAGACGTTTCACCACTTTTGGACGCCGGTGCACCCTTATCACACCGATAGACCCGAATCCATGCGTGTCCCTGCTTATGGGCGCCGGAGGATCCTTATCACACCCCCGGCGCACCTCTAACATACACTATCCCCTAACCCCATCCGCATCATTCCTCGTCCGCCTCGTTCCTCATCTTCGTTATGAAGGTATCCTGCCCGTCTCCTTCCTTTTATACACTCCTGTAATCATAGGCCTATCTCAATCATTCCGACTGTGATGAAAACAACAGTCGGCCACTAACATGTCTGAACATGACAAAAGTGGCCCGAAACACCTCTAAATCCGGGTAAAAATCAAAATTTACCACATTTTCGTACATAACTCGATGTGCTGAACACGATGGTGTAGGAATTTCTCGTTTTTGATGGCTGGTTCTCGTGCACACACACACACACACATGAACTGCCAATTAAGAAGAAGTAAGATGACATAGAAGGGTGTACTCATTGCCGGAATCCTTATGGATTAACTTACAGAACCATACTTTCTGGCTGCCCTACGCCTTCTGGGTTGCCAAGCTTGAAGTAAAGCATTCGTCGAAATCTTCCACTCTGAGTTGGACCGTCAAAATAAAACCCACATAATCAGTACGTCAAAAATGTTCAAGGAACACAAAGAATCTTGGTTTACCTGCGAAGAGATCCAAATCAGAGCCACGAACACACCTGCCTTGGGCGAACAGCTGCCGCACACAAGCCTCGATCACTCGTACGGACGCGCGTGTCTTCCGCATGGCAGGACCCACCAGTGTCAAACGGAGCGTGCTGAGTCGCACGGGAAACAGCAACACAGTTTCGCGAATTTCTCGTATGTTTTGCGCTATTTCAGTGTTGGATATAGGTTCTAGTTCCCTCAAACCCCAAAATCCAGAAAAACCTCTTGTACGAAGATTTAAACGTGCTGCCCTTAAACGAAGGAAAGACAAGTACAGTCCAGACGCAACGGTGGGGCCGGTGAGGCGGTGGAAAATCCGAAGGCGGCGCGGCCGAATTGGCAGCATAAGTAGCTGTTTGGAATGAAACTAGTGAAGAAACTCATCATATGGAAAGGTAATGGTAGCGAAGCTGGTAGGGTGGTAGGGAGGAACATAAATATTTAGAAAAACAATCACATACAACAATGATAGCTAGTCGAATCGGCATGCGCTGTAATGTTGGCCGCGCCACCTCTGCCACCTACTCACCAATGTTGGCTCCGCCACATTTGCCACCTACTCACCGGCCCTACCATTTCAAATGGACTGTATGATATGAAAAATCAATGCTGCGATAGATCTCAAAGCTTGAAACAAAGCACTGTTCCACATTAGGGGCCCAAAATTTTCAAAAGAGAAATTTCGCTTTTGTGTAGGGGGGGGGGGGTATTTGCGGTGCTAAACACGAATATTGTACTCATTTTGTACCGTAACCCCATTTTTATAGGAATACGGTGGGGTTACTGTAGATACGGCATCTCATGGATCGTGCTCAAATTTTGCACACGAAGGTTATTTCAGTTGCTGACGTTTTGTACCATAACCCCATTTTTGAGGAGATACGGTGGGTGATATGGTAGTAAATTAGAGGAAAATGCCGATTTTTGGTAGAAAACGAAGGTGTCACGCAAAATAATGTTGATAATCGTGATGAGTCTAGAGCAACCCCTCTACGCAAAATTTGAAAAGATTCTGTGAGATACCGTATCTACCATGTAACCATGACGGTACAATAATGGGGTTACGGTACAGAAGGAATGCGACATTCGTGTTCGGCACCTCAACTAACCCACCCCCTACACAATGTTCCAGCGAAACATATTTTTTTTAAAGTTTTGGGGTCTTTAATGTTGAGTAGTGCCGAAAAAAGCCTACCTAATATCCTCCGAAGGATGACGAGATGACATTTTGCCATTTTCTGCAGTCCCAACTCTCCATGAACCATTAGCTCCGTCACCTGGATATGCAGTTGCAGTTATCTTGTGCGAATAAATTCCATCGCTTTGTGGAGGCTTCAAGTATGGTTGAGGGCAAGACCACGGAGTGTTACGGTGTGAGCTCTCGCTGAAAAAGACAGAAAGAAAGTTTAAAAAACCAAACTAAAAAAGGAATCGAGAAAAATAAATCAAACTAAGGAGCTGCTAGGTCGACCCTAGTAGCTATTCAGTGGTCTTGTGGTACAATCCCTATCAAGAAGATAGACGGTTTGAGCGTGCTGTTTGATATCGTAGCGACCGCAGAATCGCGGCGGAACCTACATGACCCTCTCACTTGGAGCATGCCCTGCATCTATCGTGCACGTCCCACCGCGTTTCTGTAGTCACGGAATCGGTCTATCTTTTCGACAGGGGCTGCAGCTCGCTGGAAATGGTCTGGGACTTTTTCGCATAAAACAAAACACGTTACTCCACCATAGATCGTAATTACCTGAATCGAAGCAGGGCGAAAAGGAAGTTGGGGGGGGGGCACCTATAAAAGGTCATAGGCTTCACCTTGTAAGCCTAAGTAAAAGCACTAGCCTAAGCCTAAGCCTAAGCTAAGCCTAAGCCTAATCCTATGCTTAAGCATGCGTTTAAGCCTAACCCTAAGGCTTAGGCTTAGGCTTCAGAGGAGTGCCCCCCCCCAACTCCCTTTTCACCCGAAGCAGTGTAAATAAACTAGTTCTTGCTCGCAAAGACTTACCGCAGCGGCCTGACCTGGATCAGTTTCGCACCCGGTGCCATTGGTTGTAGGTGAAAGATTGAGAAAACGACAGATTCAATGTTTCTGAAGATTACAAGCGCATGGAGCAGAGTGCCATCGGCATTTTCTTTGAAAATTATTTTCTCAATCGGGCCAGCCTAAGAAGTGAGATTATGACAGCAGCTAAATACATACAAGTACTCAACACTGAAATTTTCTGCTGACCTGGCTCATCATCTCGTAGAGATCGTCATCAGTAACAGATCTATGTATCATAGATACGAACACGGTTCTTTCTCTTCTATCGAACGCATTATTCATCCCTAAAAATTGAATCTCCCATATAGAGAGTATAAAATACAAAGAGAAACACCACACACATACTGCGCGAAAAAAAAAAAACAAAGACACTACTGCGCCGGAACGTATTGTTTTATATACGCAAATTCGCGAAATAACGCGAAGTAAGGGCTATGGAGATGCGAGGCGGATGCTAACATTTGTGATGGACTGCTTATGCTTAGGATGTGATTCGTTCCAAAACAAACAGGTCCCGACCAAAAAATCCATGAATTCTACCGGTGGAACTGCGGAGAGATCGGCGCGTGCCGGCCTGATTGGGCTTTAGAGTATCCCCAGACTTCGCCAGGAATCGTGGCGATCGCCACGACCGCCGGCGATCGCCACTTGGATAAAGTGGATGAGGAGACTTCAGAAGCGAGAGGGATGATAACTGATGTGGCTTGGCGATCGATAGGCACCTTTCCCACTATCTCTATCACTCACATTGCTAGTTCATTGTGGGCGTATCATTATCATCGAGAGTACATAGGGGCGATAAGACAGCGCGCAGAGTTGGCTGCCGCACGTGCGGTGCTTGCCTGCGTTTGAGTGATTCAATGGATATTGACCCATTGTCGTGACGATTTTGGCCGCACGCATCTACGTTTGGAACGGCATCACCGCGCGGCATCACACTGCCGCAGGCAGCGTTCTCGAGCGAGGAATTGGCAGCGAACGCGCCGCTGACGGCGTCGCGTTCATGTTTTGCGGCGCCCGCAATCTCTCAAACGCACTGAAGCACCGCACGCACGTGCGGCAACTCTGCGCGCAGTCTAGGCTCCGTTTGGCAGCGATCAATGGCGATGTAACGTGGCAATCGATACGTATCATTTCCACGAACCTTGTCTCTTATATCGCCGGTTCATTTTTATTCATTTTGGACTGCCAACGTCTGGGGATACTCTTAGCCGGCTGAGGAGCGTTAGTTGCGGTTGTACATTGATTGCATGAGGTGCAAAGATCTCGCATCTCACTCGCACCTAAGCAGAAGAGAGCCGCTGCTCTCGCTGCCTGTTCTTTCTATAGTTAAACAGGAGCCAGTCGCCGGGATAACTCGGACGAATGGCCGCGCGCGATGGCCGGGTGTCAGGCTGCGTCCAGAGTGCGCCAGCAAGGTTCAGAGTACGCCACGGCAAGCACACATCGCATGCATATTGATTGGAGCCAGCGGCATGCCGCCACTACATCAGCGGCCGCTGAAATTCGGGGCGCGCCAGCGCGCGTCCATGGTAATTATGCTTGTCCAGAGTACGCCAGGTCATGCCGCCGGGTACATCGGCGCGCGCCGTCAACGCCGCTCATGTCGCTGTGACCCCAGCCGCTTGTGTTCCACTCGGATGGACTTCATTGGCGGCACACGGTAGCGTCTTCAGTCTTATTTTAGAGGATTTACTTCATATTGAGAAGCATATTGCGTACGTTGAAATATTTTTTACATTAGCTTGGATATAACAACTATAAAATTGCAATTTCTTGCTTCCTACGATTATTAGGAACAATACTTATTTGATAAATACGTCTATGGCGCGTGCACAGAATTCGGGAAACTGGAGCGATGAAATCGCTTGCCAGCTAAATCACAGAAATTTAAGTTTTGGAAGCGGATTTTGACCAATTTTGGCAGCGCAGAAAATGAGCTTCTAGTCATCTCGAGCGTACAGTCCTTGTCGAAAAGATAGACGGATTGCGCGTGCGGTTTCATATCAAAGTCGCGGCCGCACAATCGCGTTGGGACCTACTGCACCCTCTCACTTGGAGCATGCTCTCTCCTCATCCCTCGTTCGGGTCCCACCGCGTTTCCGCAGTCACGGAATCCGTCTATCTTTTCGACAAGGACTGTACTTGTGGCGAAGCATCTACGACTTTTTGGACCAAGATAGCCACAGATAATGCATAGTTACTGCATTGAATTAGCAAATGGATGGCAACAAGAATTGCAGTAAAAAAAACTTCAGAAAGTGTTTATATGCACTTCTCTAGAACCTTTTAGCAATAGCTCTACAGTGGAATCGGTAGTGGCCTTTAAAATGAATCCGACAAAGGTATATCGAAGCTCAAGTTGCTCGCGATCTTGATGGAAAAACATGCGAAGAACAGAAAATTGAGAATGACGTATCCGTGACCTTTCGGTTATTTTGCTCTACGAATCCACGAACATACGAGAAGCTCCAAATGTCCGCAGTCAAGAGGGGCGTGGCCACGGCGCGGCTCCTTGATCAGACACAGGCGCTCTCTATGCTGCCTCTGGCTTCTCTGACTTTGCAGACAACCAGTGGGAGCATGCAGAGCGTCTGTGTCTTTGCCTAAAGCCGCATCGTGGCCACGCCCCTCTTGACTGCGGACATTTGGAGGCCCCCTGTAAATCCTATGGTTTAATGTCGCGGAGAGGTTTCTTGCGCGAGCGGCGCGGTTGCGCCGCGTGCTTCCCGAGGTTGCGGAAAACGCACCCTCACCAACGCGTACTGTATGCAACTTGGCACTCTGATTGTTTGCGGGTCCAAAAATTTCGTGATTTCTCATTCTGCTCCTTCCTATTCTAACCTGTCAAAAGAGGCGGTGGATCACGTGTGCCTGGGTCTGCTCCACTATAGCTTTCTGTACAGTAGGCGTCGATAGAAGTCTTTTCCCTTAGGTATTCCGCTGACTTGAGAACGATGCGGCGCGACCGCGATATTTGTATATAATCACGACTTATAATAAAGCGTTTACAGGGTGTTTTTCCGGGAGTAAAGATCGGTGCAATTGCGGACCCAGTACAAAGGCTACGTGCGAATTGCTGGAACCTCCGCTCTCGCGTGGTCTTTCGACTGAGAATTTGATCTATTGGAATGGATCAGATCGCGCGCGATGTTTACTCCCGGAAAAACACACTGTAGTGTGTGTGTGTGTGTTTTTTTAACGATTTAACGAAATCCTGTGATTGGTCAGTGATGGTGATTATGAGATCATATAAAAGGGGAGGATAAGAGTATGGTAGGATTCAAAGAATGAAGTGAGGCACTGATGGAGAGAAGTGCAGAGCAACGGGTCCACTGCTATAATAAGGGTGCGTTAGCACCCAAAGTAGGGGAAGGCAGGTCCGATGATGTGATAAGGGTGCGCTGGCGCCCAAAATGGGGAAGACGGGTCCAATGCTGTGACAAGGGTGCGCTGGCACCCAAAGTGGAGGAAGGCAGGTCCGCTGATGTGATAAGGGAATGCTGACACCCAAAGTAGGGGGAGGCAGGTCCGCTGATGTGATAAGGATGCACCGGCGCCCAGAAGTGGGGGAGACGGGTCCACGGCTGTGATAAGGGTGCGCCGGCGTTCAAAAGGACGGGAGGGGGGGGGGGGGCGGGGAGACGGGTCTCATCGTGTGATAAGGGTGTGCCGTAGTCCAAAAATGCGCGAACGCCTGGAGCCAGGCCCAACCGTGTAATAATAGTGCGCCGGCTTCCGCAAGTGGTGGAGTCGGGCGCACCAATTACCGACGAAACACTACAAGACGAGCTCTCCGTCAAGTGAGAGCGGTATTGCATCCCAATAGTGGTAATATTTAACAATGGCACCTGGCAATAGATGAATAATGCGGATATTTGCCCTTTGTTCAGCCTCACAATCACTCCTATGTTCACCCTTCTCATTTGTGCCTAATTCCTCGCCAACCTCTTTTATATACTCAATGTAACCCATATCACTTTACCAACAATAACGTGCAAGAAATGGTAATCATTCTCTTTCATCATTCCACGGTAAATCGGTGGCTGATAGCTGGCTATTTCAATCAAGAACTTATTGTGCGCCATGACGGGACGTTACCACCCTGTACAGGGTCCACTGGCCTAGAGAAAAGGCAGCAGGAGAAAGCAATGTAATGCTACATTCTGAGTTGGTTTTCCATGGGGGAACTCGATTAGACAATGAGTTATATTATTGTGGATATGAGATGAATTAATGCGAGCGAAACGAGAATTAGAAGAAGTTTGGAAGTATGGCGTCAGCCGGACGGCCAGACTGGTTGTCTCATAAAGCTCATATCTGTGAAATGGTTGTTGATCCCGAGCAGTGAAAGGAAGTCTTTCACGCAGAAGCATGCGAGTAATGGTAGTCAATAACATAGTTGCTGATTCTGCAAGACCATTACTAAGCGGTTTTTTTTTTGGCATGGCATCCTCACACGTAAGGCTCGGATCTCTTGTACAGCTTTGGCCACTTACATTCAAAAGAAGTGTCGAGGGATTTAAGACCTATTAAGAACAAGGTTCAAAACACGGTTTTCTGTGAAATGGATGTTTTTCTGATCTCTAATGCTTGATTATCTTGACGTTCCCATGAAAAGAGTGGCGGAAGGAAAGTATTTGAGATTTTTATAAAATACTCTGCATAAGATCAATAGATAGGAGGTAGAAAGCGCAGCTTCAGAACAGCCATGCAAACTTTTTTCCGCACACAATAGCTTTGATGTAAACCTCAAGTGGCTGCCACATCCACACTTTCTAGCGTCCCGTAGGGGCGCTAGTCATCGTAATGTTATGCACGGTGGCAGGATTGCTCACCAGCTAAATGAGCTCATCATCTTCGAATCTCATACTATTGAGAGGTCGATAAACCACAACAAACCGCGAATAGGAACGATTGTTCTGTGAAAACTTTTCAACAGAGAGAATGTTGGCCTTGATAGAACAGTAGAACTTTAGATAATTTCGCTAGCAGTTTCGTACATGCTACGCAACACACTCCACATATCATCTTCTACCCATGCGAAGAACCGAATAGGGTTAGTATCCAACAACTTCTGAATCAGGGATATAATTCGTTAACCAGGTTTCAGTTACAAAAATGATGTGAAGCTTAAATTCAGCTAAAAACAATTGAAGATGACGAGTTTGTTAACGAAACTTCTTGCACTGATTAAAAAAAAACTCTATGCTTTCCAGAAGCACCATGCGAGATTAAAGGTTTCCCGGCCTTCTACTAATGAGATACGACACCTGCATCAATTGGCCCCTGTAAAACACCCATTCCCTCTTCTTCTTACCATTGTTGCGATCTTCGAGCCTACTTCGTTAGCTCGAATTCGTTCTTCCACTCCTCTGGCGTCGAACTTTTACGTACGAAAATACTGGGAAAACAAGAATTTGGTAAGGCCCGTCGCCAGTAGGAGGTTGTTGGCAAGTCGAGGATGCGAAAGATTTGATTTTCCCATTCGAAACGTACGACTTTGGCTTCAAGGCACCTCCACTGTTCTGATTCTCGTACTCCTTCAGGAGATTCTTCTATATCGCTGATCACGAAGGTATGCGAGCGCTCCTCTGACACCACATCAACTGCAAGCAACTTTCTGGCTCGTCAATCACTGGATCTTTATTGCTCTCAGCAATTGAAGTGATTAGATCCTGCAAGGTCATCTAAATGTAGTTCACACCATGTACATGAAGAGCACCCAAGATGAGCTGTTCAAGGTCGAGTTGGAACAACTGAAAGTGATGTGACAGCCCCCTTGTTTTTACAGCTGCGAGTGACCTTAGAAGTCGTATTTCACCACAAAGAGCAATCTGGGTATCGAAAGAAGGCTGTCCTCAAAAAAGAAACCAGAGCAAGCCACAAAAAAGGAGTTCTAGAACGAAGAAAAAACAAGCGTATAGAGCAAATTGGCCAGTGGAGCACTAAATAATATGAAAAGAATGCGCAGTGAAAATAAGAACAGTAAAAATCACGCTCAAAGTAAGTGAGTGTAAAAATTAATCATGCTTAAAAATAGAGCAAGCAACTGGAGAAGATCGGAATCACTATATCTCGCATGACATCTTTGAAACTGGGCCATTCTCTGATAACTGTGTAGCAAGAACGCAGGGCAAACGGCGTTATTGTTCGAGTAGAAACCCTAGCAGCAACCGTTGCCAGTTGCTGCCTCGATTGCCTCATCCTCCCCTCGATTGCTGCTCAGGCTGCCGGCCCTTTAGCAGCAATTGCTGAGGGACTGCAGCAATCAAAGAGGATGGCAGCAACTGGCAACCGTTGCTGCTAGGGTTTCTACTCAAACCACTGCGCCTTTTGATCTGCATTCGTCCTGCACAGTTATCAGAGTTGTTAACAGTCGTTGACGTCTTGACGATGACAGATTGCAGATTTCATGCAACAACTGTAATTCCTGCATGCAACACAGTACATGTTATCTGCATTTTATTCGCTGCTGGCTGCAAAGGCGTGCGTCTCAATGTCTATGAGACGGTTTTGCCTTGCAATCAGTCAGTGATTGTATCAATAGCGGCGTTGAAAACTACGCTGACTGCTACATCGCACCCACCGTCAACAATCCTTATAGCTTCTTTTGTTCGTTATAATCATGATTAACCACGAAATAAAAGAGATCGAGGTGATCACAGTGATGACAAGCGTACTTCATATATGGACTGCTACAATCGCCGGATTACGATTCGGCGGAATAAGAAGATCCTAGTCACTCGAGAATAAATCAGTGATATGGGAATTTATAGCTTCAACAACGCTTGCTTGTCCAACTGAAATTGAACAGGTGAAGTGGGGAGCTACTCTTCCTGCAGGGCTGCTTTGGAGTTATAAGCTCACAAATACCCAGATGACACACATGCCCTTGAACTTCAGCGGGCTCCAAAGATCTTAACTTTCTAAGCAATGTCCATGGCCGATTCGTCGATGACCCAGTAAATGCATTCTGATACCGTTTCCACGTGTCCCACATGTTCTTCCCCTTTAATATCGTTCACTCCAGAAGTCGATATCTGAATCATGTCCTTCTTGTATATCTCATACATGGTCACATAAGATCCTACAATATCATTGTTCTTGCGCAAAACCTTCATTAGTTTCTCAATAAGGTCAAATCTAATCGTAGTTGTCCATGTATGCATCACCTTCTCAACTTAGCTTTTCACTTTGTTATCATCTGCAATAAATAACTGAGCAAATGCTGCATCTCCAGAATGTGGATTCAAGCAACACAAACATACATCGACCCCTCCCCCTGTAGAACCAGTGGTCTCTGCCCGTAGCTCCATCGAATGTTTTCAAATTTAACAGAACAGCAGCACAAGCAAGAAGGTTGTTCAATGGCCTAATCATATAAAACATTCTCTCGTCGTTGAGAGCAATGTCCCAGAAATAGTCTAGAAGAGGATCTTTTGATAAAGAAAAAACTTCTTCCAGAACTATGTTCTTGCTATTGCTGCAGCATAACGATGTTGATTCACCCTTGAACGACATTTCTTGACAGTAACGACACATGACATCCATTTGTCCAACCGAGTATACATCAGGAAAGCAGCGTTTCTTTGCTAGTAAATCCACATTATTCTTCATTCTGGAAGACTTTACCATTTTGGAACCTGTACTTCCTCGCATAGATACGATACCTGTATATTCTTCTCGTGAAACGGCGAACAGATTGCTTCAACTGATTTCGCATAATTTCCTTTCATATTTAATGTTTGTAGTATATCTTCTAGAACGGAAATTGCATCATGTGTGGAGATGACTGCAACCGATCCCGCAAAGCCTTTCTGTACTCCTTCTAATACATAAACATAGTCAGAGCATATACGTCTCGAAAACTGGGAATGTGCTCCACTGCAGGGTATCCTGTAGATAACAGTAATTCTTAAACCATGGCGTGAACGAAATAGTTCAATGTCGTCCCTCGTTTTTTTAGCCAAGTGTGGTGATGTAAAATCAATGACGCTGGCTTTGTTTCGATTACCTCGCGTGACGATAGCAGCCGACAGATGCCTACAGCAGTTCAAATAGAAGATTATCAAATTTGATGGAACTTCGCCAATGCTTGTGCATACATGATGTTGACATTCTTCGTTCAACAAAATAAATTTAAATTCACAATGTGAACACTTTTTTTGAAAATATTGAAGGAGAATTGTTGCTGAAATGCCGCCTTAGAAAGTAGTCTGGCAAAATCGTTTTCCAGTGTGTGAATCTTCTCCTCCATCAATGTTACGTGGTTCTAAATTAGGCGAATACTTTTTACAATGTGATCCCATTCACTTTTTCTCATAGCTGCTACCTCGCCTTGGGAGATTTGATCAGAACCTCCATGTCCAGCGTACGGGCCTTCTTCCACTATGCCTCCAAATGATTTTTCAAATGGTTGAGTTCATCTGCTTCACGAGTAGGTCTTACGAAAGCAGATGTCTGTGGTGGGCTGCGCTTTTCAGTTGGAATTTTACAGTATGTGTGATCCCATCCATTTTTTTCATTAAGCAACCTTCTTGTGAGCTTAGAATTATTTAACACATGCATATTCCTGTGACTGCATTCAGGTGCTACAAAATGGAATCCTAATTTGTAGAATTTATAAACATTTTATTCAGAAACGTGCGGGATATTTGCCATGTCCTGTTTCAGCACATATTTAGCAGACTTGATCATGAAGGAGTGACGGATGCTCACTTCGATGTGTTGCTTTATAGATTTGAGAAATTGTGGTGTAGCTTCCTAACTTTTGTAGGCAATTTCTTAAATATTTTTTTAGCGTAAAAGCAAGTGAAAACTCCACAATTATTTATTTACTTATTTATTTATTACGCACATAGGCGTGCTAGGTTAGTAACCCTTGAACATTGAGAAACGGAATCTACATAGAAAAAAAAACAGAACATGAACTGAGTTAGTAAAGAAATAATGAGTGATAACTGTAGTTGCACAGGTAAAAGTCAGGCAGGGGGCACAAAAAATCATATCTATATATAAAACATAGAACCGCTTATGACACTTTTTTTCAAAAATCTGGACAGCGCGCGTGGCGCCAAATTCAAACGACAGGAATGCATCTGTGAGCAAGATGTTGGAGCAGGGGCCTTGGAAACATGGGAGACCATCCGAATAGGGCGGAGGGCCTAGGACACTACTCATTGGATAGTATCGATACGGATATCGATTTATCGATCGATTTCATCGATTTTTCTTAGTTCAGCTCCAATCCAAGTCGAAACGGGCATACTGGGGTAATCCACCACGCTGATCGCGAATCTGAGGGCCTCTTTGCACCGCGGGTTATTAATTTATTGATTTTATTGATTTTTCACAATTTGTTCTGCATGTTTAGCGGAACCGTACCTACAGGGGTTTTTCACCACGCTGATCACGAATCTGAGGGCCACTTTGCACCGCGAGTTATTGATTTATTAATTTTATTGGTTTTTCGCAATTTGTGCTGCAAATTTAGCGAAGCCGTACCCACAGGGGTTTTTCACCAGGCTGATCACAAATCTCAATGCCACTTTGCACCGCGGGTTATTGATTCATTGATTTTATCGATTTTTCACAATTTGTGCTGCAAGTTTAACGAAACCGTACCTACAGTGGTTTTTCACCACGCTGATCACGAATCAGAGGGCCACTTTGCACCGCTGGTCATTGATTTATTGATTTTATTGATTTTTCACAATTTGTGCTGCAAGTTTAGCGAAACCGTACCTACAGGGGTTTTTCACCAGGCTGATCACAAATCTCAAGGCCACTTTGCACCGCGGGTTATTGATTTATTGATTTTCCGCAAGTGGTGCCGCAGGCGTGGCAACTCGCCATACTTGGGATTGGCTGTATATGTGGTGTGTTCCAATGCCCCAGCGCACATATTCTCATTTGTCCATGTGCAGAGGCGAGCAAACAATCGATAGAGTCAATAGGTCGAGATATTCTTTCAAAATAGTTATCATATTTCTGCTGAGTTTATCGGAAATCCTCAGTAGAAACGTCTTAAAGATCACTGGTCAAAGTAACGAAAAACATATAGAATCGATGGATAAATAACAGTGGCGGACGCAGAAAGTGGGCGGGAGGGGGGGCGTGGGAAGAAAAGTGGGGTCTCCGCCGTTTTGGGGACCCAGACGGAAAATAAAATTAATAATAGTATTAATTATAATAATAAACAATAAATAAAAAATATATTAAAAATAATAATAAAAATAAACAATTAAAAATAAACTAACACAAGATTTTTATTTGTATTGTAAAGTAATTTCGAAAATTTGGCGACCCATTCTCGGGGGGGCGCGCGCCCCCCCCCCCTGCGTCCGCCACTGATAAATAAACAGGTGCACGGGTGGAAAATGATTGTTATATTCGAGTTCAGCGTACGGGAAAATCTCAGTATCCTGTAGACATGTGGTCACCGACCCCTGAGCAATATTTGTGAAAAATTAGATAAAATGAATAAATCAATATTTGGATACAGAGTGGCCGTTATATTCGTGCTCAGCGTATAGGAAAACTCCAGTAAACATATCCTTATCGACCTTTGAGCAAAAACAGCGAAAAAAGAATAAAAACGAAGCACTGCTCCACATCCGGGGCGCCAAAATTTTTGAGAAATTGTTTTCTCTGAGCAAGGTGCTGAACAGGAATTTAGCTGTATGTGCTTTTATTTAGCTGTTATGCTTGAGTAGCTCGACGTTTCGGAGTGAAAGATTGAGTCAGAAAAACAGCAGAAGCAAGTTACACAATTAAACAGCAGAGATTTCAGAAGGTGTGAGTACCATGCTGATAACCTACCGATGGAACAAAGGAGTAACGTTCGTTGTTAGAAGCTTATGAACTTGTTTCCGCGCTCAATAGTTCTGCAACCCTCCGGGCGCAGCTATGCAAGGATTGTTCCACGTCAAGGACATGATGCATGAAACAATCAGGACTCACATTCAGCATTACAATTGATGCTGTAGGCTTACAAAGGCGTTTCAAAACTCGAAAAACCGATTTGAGATTAGATCGAAAATTGTGTGAGGCATTGTAAATCTTGTTATGGATGAGCGATGATGGAGGATTATTCTTTTCTTGTGATTTGTAAATGGAACAATAATTCCATGGGTTGGCGGACGGCCTTGAATGGTTCTAAGATAATGAAAGGAGTGAAAGTGTATGTCCCGTGAGAAAAGAAAGGCTTGGCTCCACGCAGCGGGTGTCTCCGGATACGAGGTAGAAATGCTGTTAGGCATCGTGTGTTTATTTGGACAGAAAAGATTCTCTCGGATGGGTCAGACCGCAGTTTACAGCTTGAGCAGTAGCCACATGTCAAACTGGTCAATGTTGCTGTCATTTAGGGTACGTATTTTGACGTCGCTTGTAATGGGCCCTTCGTACCAATTTTGAATTATCGAAGATCAGGAGGGGCAGTGATGCTAGGGTTTGAAGACTTAGACCAAATGATTAGGACACGTCAGGTAGAATTTGGAGCTGGAGTACACACACAAGCTGAGGCGAGCTGAAGAAAATAATTTCTTGCGAGAGGAAAATTTAGGAATTATCGATTGCTTTCTGAAATACGACTATACTTAAGTTAGCGTTTATATTGATCGAACGCTGAACTTGCGAAATCTTGTGATAGAATACTGGCTTCAGACGAGAACGAGATCATCAGATCCCCTCATGAGACGCAACATTTCTGTCTTTCAGTGATTTCCACAACAAGTGGACGGCTTCGATGGTTAAGAGATTTCTCACAATCTATGTTGAATTAAAACAAATAGTTTACTGAGGCAGATTTTGGTGTTTCAGTGCTGTAGCGACAGGACGGAGTGTACGATTGGAATGGTTTCGGATTTGGATAGTGGTGTGGGTGAATGAAAGAAGTAGAATTGCCGTCATTAGTGCAAAGCAGGGTGAGCCTGAGATGGGATGTGAACAGTAGAAGTGAGCCATGGCAGTACGGTCTGGACAGGAAATGAGCAACGCATTCACTATTTCAAAGAAATGAGCTGTGTACAAAAGTTGTTGTGTACGTCAGGGAGAATGCCAAGGATAACGTACTCGAAACTGGCCGGTACTTGTTCCCGTTCTATGGAAGAAAGACAAATTCTTTTTTGATTTGTTGGTGTAGCACGGACGACTTTCTCGCAGAGATGCGTGGTACTTCAGCTATCCCTTTTGAATTGGGTTCCGAGATGTGCGGGATTCTCCGTTTCCCTATTGTTTTTGATTTGCAGTTTAATTTTGATGCTCCAGTGGCTGACCAGAAAAAGTGGAAGGCTTTGAGAAGCACGTATATGGTAGAAGCCGATGCTATTATTGCTTTGGGTGTTTGGGAGCATCCGCTTCCAATTATAACATGTACAATTGAATACAGCACCGATCTACTGCTCACATTGAAGTTGTTTCGTCAGCATGCTGATAGAAAGTAGCGGAGGTGCGCTCCATATAAGTACTGTCCATTGTCTAATAACGCTCCTATCTGTGAAATGCTTGTTACTCCTAAGCAGTGAAAGGGAGTCCTCCTGGCAGAAGCTTGGGAGCAATGGTAGTCAATGACGTAGTTGCTCAATCCGAAAGACCACTAACGAATAGTTCTTTCTCGCATGGCATTTATATGCACAAGGCGCAGATCTCTTAAAAGCCTTGACCACTTTAATTTGTAAAAATCTATTTAGAAGAAGGTGTCTGAATCAGGGTTTCTGTGAAGTGGATGCTTTTTTCTGATTTCTAATGCGTAATTAACTTGATTTTCCCATGTAAAGTGGGCGAAAGAAAAGTGTTTCAGAACTGTATGAAATACTCTGCATAAGGTTCACGGATAAAAAGTAAAAAAGACAGCTTAGGAAAAGCGCGCGAACTTATTTTGGCACCCAATAGTTTTGACATGATCCTCAAGTGGCTGCCACATCCACACTTTCTAGCGTCCCGTAGGGGCGCTAGTAGTTAATATTAATTAGCATTTTATGTGTGTGTGTGTGTGTGTGTGTGTGTGTGTGTGTGTGTGTGTGTGTGTGTGTGTGTGTGTGTGTGTGTGTGCAAGAGAACCAGCCACTGTCGTCGACACCATCGTGTTCAGCGCATCGAGCTGTGTACAGAAAAGTTGCAAATTTTGATTTTTACCTTGATTTAAAGGTGTTTTGGGCCACCTTGGTCATGTTCAGACATGTTAATGGCCGACAGTTGTTTTCAACGCGGTCGGAATGAGTGAGATAGGCCTATGATTACATGACCGTATAAAAGGAAAGAGATGGGCAGGACAGTTTTATAACGAAGAGGAGGAGCTAGGCGGACGAGGGATGACATGGAGGGGATTGCGCCCGCAGAGATGGTGGAGAAGGTGACATGAAACGAGCCTAGGGCTATGTCAGAGGTGCGTCGGCGCTTGGTAGGGGAAGAGTTGCCGTTGAAGGGAGAACAGCAATGAGAGTGATGCGCCGGCGCCGATAGGTGGGGGAAACGGGTCCAAAGGTGTGATAAGGATGCGCCAGCGTCCAAAACTGGGGAGACGCCTGGGATCGGGTCCAAAGGTGTGATAAGGGTGCGCCGGCGTCCAAAAGTGGGGAAACGCCTGGAGTCGGGTCCAAAGGTGTGATAAGGGTGCGCCGGCGTCCAAAAGTGGGGAAACGCCTGGAGTCGGGTCCAAAGGTGTGATAAGGATGCGCCGGCGTCCAAAACTGGGGAGACGCCTGGGATCGGGTCCAAAGGTGTGATAAGGGTGCGCCGGCGTCCAAAAGTGGGGAAACGCCTGGAGTCGGGTCCAAAGGTGTGATAAGGATGCGCCGGCGTCCAAAACTGGGGAGACGCCTGGGATCGGGTCCAAAGGTGTGATAAGGGTGCGCCGGCGTCCAAAAGTGGGGAAACGCCTGGAGTCGGGTCCAAAGGTGTGATAAGGATGCGCCGGCGTCCAAAAGTGGGGAAACGCCTGGAGTCGGGTCCAAAGGTGTGATAAGGGTGCGCCGGCGTCCAAAAGTGGGGAAACGCCTGGAGTCGGGGTGTGATAAGTGCGCCGGCGTCCAAAAGGGGAAACCTGGAGTCGGGTCCAAGGTGTGATAAGGATGCGCCGGCGTCCAAAAGTGGGGAGACGCCTGGAGTCGGGTCCAAAGGTGTGATAAGGGTGCGCCGGCGTCCAAAAGTGGGGAGACGCTTGGGATCGGGTCCAAAGGTGTGATAAGGGTGCGCCGGCGTCCAAAACTGGGGAGACGCCTGTGATCGGGTCCAAAGGTGTGATAACGGTGCGCCGGCGTCCAAAAGTGGGGAAACGCCTGCAGTTAGGTCTGAAGGTGTGATAAGGGTGCGCCGGCGTCCAAAAGTGGGGAGACGCCTGTGATCGGGTCCAAAGGTGTGATAAGGGTGCGCCGGCGTTCAAAAGTGGGGAAACACCTGGGATCGGGTCCAACGGTGTGGTAAGGATGCGCCGGCATCCAAAAGTGGGGAAACGCCTGCAGTTAGGTCTGAAGGTGTGATAAGGGTGCGCCGGCGTCTAAAATTGGGAGAACGCCTGGAATTGGGTCCAACGGTATGGTAAGGGTGCGCCGGGGTCAAAAGTGTGGAAGATGTCACGCACGGGTCCACACCTGCGAGAGTAGTACGCCAGCGCTCAGTAGAGGAGAACACACACGTATGCGGGGCGAGCAAAGCGAGCCCAAAAGAAGCCTGAGAGTCCGGCGTTAGCCGGACGATCAGGCTGGTATGTATTAATCTATTTCCGCATGCATCTAATAGTTTGGGGTGTCAACCCTGTTTGACACAACAAGTGCAAGCTAGAATTGAGTAGTAATGTGGACATGACATAAGCTCAGGGAGGGCACATAGCTTTTGAAACTTTGGTTCACATCAACCAGCAAGATGCCCTCATTCCTGGCGGAGTCATGGGAGCAATGCTGGCAGTTCGACAAACGGGTATAGTCTGTCCGAAACGACGAGTCCGCCCACGCACGCAGGATCCAGAGACTGCCACGCTTGCCAGCGCTCCATGTCATCATCCCTGATCTGCGTATCACGTTTCATCGTTATCTTCATGATGATATCCACCAATGATTTGGCTGTGACGTGTTCGACTTGGCAACAAACAGCATACGTTCCAGCCGCGCCGCCTCTTGATTCCCGCGTGCGTGGGCGGAGGAACTGAGGTGCGTAGAAAAGCTTCACACATGTGAAATGCTTGGAGAATTGACAAAAAAGCAAGACTAATCATTAATTGAGCTCAAATATGGAACCATCTTTATAAATTGCGTATATTCTACCAGTCTGGCCGCCTCATCAACGTCGGGCTTCCACACTTCTCGTGGTCCTTGCCTTCTTGCAAATTCTTAATTGTTGTGTACGATGGTTGTACACAATGGTCTGTAGGTTCAGAGTCTCCTTTAGGACTCTGCTTTAACCCTCTAACTCCACGAGGGTGCACTCAGTTACTACTTCTGTAGTAACACACTGTCTACAGAATAGATTTATTGGTAGACGACACAGACGCGGTAGACGACGATGAGACGGTGGTGAAGGCGGTGGCTTCCCGGTTTGCTGGACTGCTGGCTGGAGCTACTGGTTAGGACCAGTACTGACGTGAACTGACTTGACCCCACCGAACCCTGGGTTTATATGCAGGCTTGTTATCCAGTAGTCGCGCTATCAAGCGACTATCAGGATCGCCCGCGGGTATGGCCATTTGGCATCGTCTCTACCAGCAAACCGGTAAGCCACAACATTAATCACACACTTACATGTAAAACTATTTTCCGATACAACGGTAGAAAGAACCGGTGGGACAACATATCCGTCCTCCCTAGGATGACAATGACGCACCTATTTAATGATTATTATTTGCTAGACGGCTAACCCGGATCCGCTCGATAACCTATGCAATAGACCGTTTCTCACAATTTTCTTCAATTACTTTATCCTCAACCTATTATGTCTCCACCGAGTCCCACCCAAAAGGAGCGAAAAATCAATAATATTAAGAAATCAATAAACAGGCAATTGCGCTTGTCCAGGGCGCAGCACTAGGTGGTCATTAACCACCAGGACTTAGTAGCGTCCTGCAGATTCAGGGGGACGAAGACGGTTTCTCAAAAACGAAAGATGCCACTTCGGGGGAGAGTTGATACCACCTAGGCGCATTTCTTGGAGTTGACAGCGTATCGGAACACTTCCTCAAACGAGAGAAATTTCCTGGAAAAGTCTCCGGTTTGAGAGAAAAAAAAACCACGCTCCAATGGCAATTTCTTGTATCTGACAGGTCCTATAACGAGTTTCAATGAGTTTTAGCGGGATCAAACAGTTACAGTCCTTGTCGAAAAGATAGACGGATTCCGTGACTGCGGAAAAGCGGTGGGACCCGAACGAGGGATGAGGAGAGAGCATGCTCCAAGTGAGAGGTGCAGTAGGTCCCAACGCGATTGTGCGGCCGCGACGATGTGAAACCGCACGCGCAATCCGTCTATCTTTTCGACAAGGACTGTACGTACAGAGATCGGTTTTTCGAGGATTTTAGCATGAATTTGAGATTATTTGGGCTGTCTTCGCTAAATGGTACGCATTTCTTTCTGAAACATCATTTGTCGTCTCACTAACGCTTATTTAAGTCACTTTTTTAGTGCTACCTGCTTTTCCCAAAAGAACCCTAGTAGGTAGGTACTCAGTAGCCCATTTCGGAATCCGACTGGACTTAGTACTCCCCAACCGACACTGACCACCTAGTGCTGTGCCCTGCGCTTGTCATATTTGTGTCCGGCGTACTTGGGAACCCCAGTGGAAACGAAGCGAGGATAGGCACAGAAATAGGTCATTCCGAAAACCAGTTGCTGCCCACGATAGAAATTGTTCAATCAAAGACATCTACAGCATGACTCGTGAATTCGCTCAATCCTATCTGATTAGGGTAAAAAAAAAGTCACGCGCGAATAACTCGCGCGCACCCTGTATTGCGCCATTGCGACAGCGCAGGATAACGGTTTCGTCTCGCGGCGTGGTTGCCCTACAGTAAGCTTAAGTCCACAAGTTCGTCACTTTGATCCATCTCAATGTTCGCTTTCTTGACGTTGCATGACAAAAGAGACTGGTATAGCTTACTTCAAGAAGCACACAAAAAGTTTGACATTCCCACACTTTGATGGGTCCAGAAACTTCAAAAAAAAATTTCCTGCTGAAATTTTGTATAGTAGTGTTACTTGAGGTGCTGAATAAGAACATTGTATCCATTTTGCATGGTAACCACATTCCTGCCGGGTTACTGTCGGTATACTTTAGATACGGTACCTTGTAGAATCTTCTGAAACATCGCGCAGAAGGGTCACTCACCATTTTCTTATCAGTTTTCTTCCGTTATTACATTTTTAAAGTGTGGCAATAGGAGCAATAGGATTACTGTAGGAGACTGCGAGAAAACGCCGATTTGACGAAGCAAACGGAGGTGGCATGTAAAACGATGTTGATAGTCGTGATCTGAAGTGATCCCTCTACGCAAAGTTTCAGACGATGCTGTGAAACACCGTGTCTGCAATATACCCACCGTAACCCTGCAAAAGCAAGGTCACTGCACGAAATGGATACGTTATTGCCCTTTGAATAACCCCTTATGCAAATTTTCAGCAATGAGTATTTTTTTTTCAAAATTTCGGGGTCCGCTTAAGTGGAATGGTGCTAGAAATTCTAATATCGGATTCGAGATTAGTTTTTTTGAGCGTACATCTTGCAAATGACCACTCCGACTGTGGATCCTCCCCTTTCCAGATTCTTTTTTTTTGTAATTCTTAGTGCAGTTATGCTGTGGTGTCGTTCTATCAGTATTTGAATGAGCACCCTTGAGCGCTTCACTCTAAGGCTGGAAAAAACCCTTGGCGAACCTAGGTCTCCCACGGCTATGTTGATGTTTCCTGTGTTACCTCCTGGCTAGACTATGAATGTATGTAATATATTTGGTAAAATTGGAAGTGATGCCACAACTCTGCTGAAAACACTTGGTTTCGTTACCCTAAATGGGATCATTAATCTTATTGCACGAACCACTAGGTTATTTTAAATCCTTGTTTTGCTATTTAGAACCATCCATAGGTGTTTTTGTCTTTTAGTATTTCGTGCATGTGCCGTGGCAGGAACGATGTATGGCCATTCAAAGTGCTTGATCACAGATCTAGGTTGCAGAATGGCGATACTACATGGGCCAGCTAATTAACATAGTTGTCAATACCTTTGTCGAAATTAGGGAATGTACGTACGGACGTCATTTCCACGCCTGTGCTTCACTGTTTACGATGGCACTACATTTTCTGTTTGTTTGCGTCCCCCTCATCTCCCATTTGAGGTAATTTAGTGGTGGTGGGAATTATTTCTGTAGGGGACGATACCACACAAATTTCTCTCTTGTTGTTTGTTGCGAGCACACAACTTCACGTTCCACTAACTACCTAACGATCGCGTCTGGGATCCTGCATCTGCACCTTGTTAATCCTAGAGAAAATTACGTAGTTGTTACGGTGGAAGTACATAGTAAAGTGCTTATCACCAGACAGGATCAAGAACTTTGTGGAGTAGTTTCGACGGCCCAGCAGAGGTCTACACTTTTGAGCATAACAATACCGTGATTCTGAGCCACAGCTCATGAACAGGAATTGCTCCGTGCTCATAACAGGGACGTGCTCATAAGTGCACGAGTTAAAATTGTTTGTTAAAATTCTTTGAACGTCCACAATTGAGAGCTGAAACGTGGAAAAGAAGTATCTAAAGAATAAAGCATCTATCATCCACTTCAAGAGCGGTTGTGAGAATGGATCTTGATTTCTCTTCACATAAACCCTTGTTTATGAGGAATGAGAGTTTGAAAACAGCTGACGAGGTGTCAAAAACTCTACTTTCAACGCCTACACACACACACACACACACACACACACACACACACACACACACACACACACACACACACACACACACACACACACACACACACACACACACACACACACACACACACACACACACACACAC
The DNA here is from genome assembly GCA_037903475.1 of Ancylostoma caninum. Taxonomy (NCBI): domain Eukaryota; kingdom Metazoa; phylum Nematoda; class Chromadorea; order Rhabditida; family Ancylostomatidae; genus Ancylostoma; species Ancylostoma caninum. The sequence continues at coordinate 709,207 of JBAJFG010000197.1, forward strand.
ACACACACACACACACACACACACACACACACACACACACACACACACACACACACCAAAACCCTTACAAGGGAAGTGCAAGAGGCTAACCCCAGGGATCGAAACGAAACACCCATTTTTGGTAACATTGTCTAAGGCTATGTTAATGTATGTACATCATTTTTGCCCAATGGTCCTGATGCGCGCAGGAGAGCGCGCCAAAGACTTTTCGGCGTCATTCATCTCCCACACGCCCTAGATCTTTGAAAAGGTCTTCTGGACTGAAACTTTGCCTACGGGGGTTATTTGAGGTGCTGAATACGAATATCATATCCATTTTGTACCGTAACGCTATTTTTGTAGGGTTACGGCAAGTGCACCACCCCATACTACCGTGCACCTACCGTAACCCTGCAAAAGTAGCCTTACGGTACAAAATGGATATGATATTCGTATTCAGCGCCTCAAATAACCCACATATGCAAAGTTTCAGTCAAAAATTTTTTTTGAAGAGTTTGGGTTCATGATGGTTGAATAATACCAATTTTCTAGTGCGCTGTCAATGGAGTCCTGGCTTGGATTCATGGAACTCTGGCCACGCAATCCAGCAGTGGTTGGCGTGATTGGCTGTCCCATGGATCATCGAGCGTTTGCAGACGCATCTTTAAATAACCTGGTTCCGCCTGGTTACGCGACCATGAGTCCTTGCAGCAGCCGCGATGAGGTGGCCGAGTGAGTAACGAATCGGACGAAGTTCCTGCAGTAATTCTTGTAATGGCGCACATATCTGATGTGTTTTAGTCATTAGAAATACTCTAAACAAGTTTAAAGGCCTTAAATTCAAAAATGCAAAATGGATTCCGCGGACGGGATCCAAATACTCGACCTTCTGCCTGACAATCCGACACGCTATCCACTCGGCCACCCCGCCACGGTTGGCATACCTGTGACAATTGTTCATGATCGCATACCCAGCGGAGCAGGGTCGTTCATAGCTGTGTCTCCAAACACTCTACAGTCCATGAGACAGCTAATTACAGTAATCTCAGTAAATTTGAGCCGTCAACGTTGCATAAGTCGTCTGTAAAATGGACCCCTATGGCAGCGAAGAAGAAAAATCTTGGACGCGCTCTCTTGGGCGCATCCTGACCATTGGGCATAAATAGTATGTCTGCATTATAATCACCTTAGACAAGGCTTCTGAAAATGGGTGGCTCGCTGGGATCCCCGGGGTTAGCCTCTTGCACTTCCCTTGTTAGTTCATGATTTTTTCACAAGGTTATATTTGATGTAGGGACCAATCTCGCTCATGTTAAGACTGAAATGGTCAGGATGAGGGAACGGCGTAATGTGATGATTGAAAGTTTTGTAACTTTCGAAAATATACATATAGTGAGTGTTCTGCGAATGTATCGGTGTTCGCAGATCATCATTTTAATATCTTATTTCGATACGTCCGGAATTTACACAGGAGAAACTACTTCTCCTTTGCTTCCATTCTTCCGTAGCTTGATGTCCTGTTGTGATTCCTATATATACAATGTTGCAGTTCTTCCTATAGTCGCACAATGCTATCCCTACAATCGTGGAAAAGGCGTGAAGGTTTTTCTACCATAACATTTCATCCTTCAACGTAATCTTTGGCATCTTGGCGACATATTTGCTTGCTTTGGAAGCAAAAACTGTCGCGCGTTAAAGATGTTGTCTGGCAAGAAAGGTTTGTTTTTGAACGGGATGGAGGAATTATCGGCAGAAATGCCCCCTGGAGACTGGCCGATATGTCAAAAATGTACTAAGCGGCGCGGAATGGTGGCGTTCCACGTCGCTCCACATCTCGAACCCAAGCGGTGAGCACCTTCCTCAGCATCGTTCTTTTCATTGGCTTTATAGGCAGTGTTGGTCAGGGGTTCCCTGCTGTTAGGTTGGGGCAAAAACAATGCGCATCTTCTGCTTCATCATGTTCGGGGCAGAACACCTTTAGCTGTTCATATGACTGAAACTGGCGTTACACACCTTTTTGTAGCTCATTTCATGACCTTTGCAGATGGCTTGCTCATTTAAGCAGAACTTACATCCTTTGTAGAAATTATAATTTTAAAACGAAAGATGACAGAACAAAATTCCTGTCACACTCACTCCTGTGAATTTTCAAATTCCTTTATGAAAACTCAGCATCATCGCAGAATGAACCTCTCGGTACACAGCCATAGTTTTGACTACGTAGGTATGAACGACTGCTTACCACAAGGTTGGCTTGTAAATTTTTGACGTGCTGAGTTTGCTACGAAAGTGGGGAAGGTTGTGCAGAGCTCTCCAGAGACGACAACCACCAGCTGATGAAGGTACGTAATCGAAGGAGACCCACTGAAAGCAGCATGTAAGGTTTCGTGAGAACGACATCAAATCTCGTAAGGACGTCCTTTCCTTGGTCAGGAATGGGAAGCTGGAGGAGCTCGAGTTGGTGCAACACAAAGTGTGGCAGATATATCTCTTCCAAGAAGTCTGTTTTTAGAGAGGACATGACCACATGTAGAATTTTTCGCATCGCCAAAGATATGTCGATTGAAATGTAAACTCAAACAAAAAGATCGGTTCTGAGTACAATTTTGCACCAACCTAATACTTTTCTTGTTCTAGTTACCTATATTAACACATTATCACGAATTTAACAGAATAAGTCCCCTTGTGGTTTTCATAACCCGACCTTTCATAGCTTTCTTACTATGTACATATGTACATACATAGATAGACCCTGAGCCCAGTTTTGAAATCCCTCCTAAATTCTGCTGATTTCAAAGAAAGTTATGCAGTGTGCATGTGCAGTTTTTTTTGACAACTGTGAACCATCAACCTCGCTGTTGCAGAACAGAATCCTATCGAATTGGATTTGAGCACTTCAGACAGTTCGCTCCCTTCTTCTCAAGATAACTCCCATGTTCTTTGATCTTCAAACCTTAGCATCTATTGTAAGAGAAATCTAATAAATGAGATTAGCACGGATGTTCCCCTTTCTGTGCCAGTTTTTGACGAACTATACTATATATACAACGAGGCAGATGCGCTTGTATCCAAAAGTTTTTCATTACAGCACACCTTGAGAACTGGCTCGGGAGCGATTTTTACTTCTTGAAGTGGGATGTGTCTCGTTGCAGAAGGGCACAATCACCTGATACACACCGTGTCCTTGCGAGAAATGGCAAAGTTCTTACACTATGAAGTTCTAGAAAGTTGAAGTGCTGAGGTGCACAACAGTTTATGGCTTCTCTTCTGCTGTGCTCATCCTCGCTGCGAGAAATACAGCACTAAGCCGGAAGAGTCTTAGCATTTTTTTACTTAACATGATATGTTGGGAGCAGGAAGAGGGGAGTTACTGCTAAAAACAGCTGGTAAGTGATTCCTTAAATGATAAACTGAAGACACCGTGCTCACACGTCATTTGCTATTTTTGAGGAAAAGTAATATTCCAGCTCATTGATGAATTCTAGATGTCCTGGTCGTTATAGACTTCATGCTGCCGGAACCTCAATTGTTTTTGCAGCTCGATCTCACTAGAATTATTGCGAAATCCACTAATATTCAGGCGCAGGTGATTTCACCTTGTGTTGTACCTGTGTTCACGCACGTCCCCGGCTAGACCATTTTGCTGTCAAGTAGGTACAGAGAACTCCAAACGTACGTAGACAAGAGTCGAGACCGCGGCGCGGCTTTCTCGGGCAGAGTCATGGGAGCTCAGCATAGTGTGCGCCTGCGTCTCTGCCCGTGAGAGCCGCGCCGCTATCTCGACTCTTGTCTACGTACGTTTGGAGTTTCCTATAGTTAGTATTCATAGAACCTGTACGGCCCTTGCGACTTACACTGTAAGTGATCGGGAAAGTTCCAGTTCTTGCCGTCATTTGAACGAGCAGCCTTCTTCCTTTCCGAGGATTTTCAGCTATACACGTAATTATGAACAATGTTCTAGATATCTGGATGTTTCGACTTATTTATTTATTTATTTATTTGAGGGTCCAAGCAAATGCTGCCACGGTAGACAATGCATAGCTCAACAATGTGTGTGGAGTGCCACATACCTACGTGCACACTAAATAGATCCCCCAATCCTCATCCGTTCCCCAGAAAACTGGATATTGCCCCATTGTATCGCCGTTGCTCCGATTCCTTATTGCTCGTGAATGTGCCATTATATTTTAGCGAGACGTACAACCAACAAGGAAAAAATACCAGATGACCGTGGCATTTTCAAATTGGGTATGCTTCACAATATGAAGACGATGTCGTCAATCTCCAATCCCTTCTCCGTTTTTGCTGAAAGCCACTGCGGCTTTTGAGTGTTCATCAGGGGTGTGCGGAATTTTCCGTTTTCCGCCCATTTTTGGCCTTCCGTTTTATGTTTTACGGGTTTTTTGACCCGCAAGACGGAAAATCCCTGAAAATTATGGAAGAAAGGGGACCGTTGTTTTCTGCGTACATATTTACCTATCCTGAAGAGGATTCACGTGTTTCGATGCAAAATATACTTGAGTTCGCAGCAATGGCGCCAAAATTGACGTCCAAACAGCATTTATGAAATTCGAACTATTTTGTTTGACTTTTTTGGCCACCATCATTGCTCCAGATATGCTATACAAGTGCCCTGCTCTCCTCGAAATTTCCAAAAAAAAGTTCCACAGAAATGTGGGGTGAACTGATATAAATGTGACTGTGATGTGTCATGGTAAGAGCATCAAGCATTCTTGCGAAGCAACACATGTTGTAGGCTTTCTTTCAATCTGACAAAGGCATAAGGCTACTTTGTATTTGTCACTGTTTCAATCTAACGATGATCCTCAGCTCCACACTGCAGCTATTGGCGCTTGATGTTTTGCGCAATGTTTGGGCTGCCTGTGTTTCACGTTTCCTACACACTGTTCTCCTCCTCCTTCCTCCATCGCTAACTGGCTCTAACAGGATCCTTTGTGGACAACCGGATCCTCCTCAGATTCCAAACGCATTAGCTACCGTAGTTGCCTTCTTGTCTGAATTTTTGCAGGGAAGGCCTGCTCCAAAATGAAGGAGGCGCACTTTTTACACTTTACACCTTCTCGTCTACTCAAACATTCAGTGAAGAGGCTAGTTATTGATTATATAATTCTGATAATCTCTCGAAACTCAAAATCTCTCGTAAGATCTATCTACATATATTCTAGGGAAGGATAAATACTCCTCGATCTATCTATACTCTAGGCGTCTGAAGTAAGTACCATCAGTAGACCAAGTTACCTAATTACTTGAAAGGGCCACTACTTATGATCATCAAGGAGATACTTAGGAAATCCAATGTTGAGGAGGACTTTTGGTCACAAACCTATGCTTGAGCAAAATTTTCCGTTTTCCGTTTTACGCTTTCCGTTTTCCGCCTATTTTTGGCCTTCCGTTTTCCGTTTTACATTTTAAGGGATTTTATATTTTACTTCCGCACATCCCTAGTGCTCATCCGTACAGTATGCACGCAGTTTCCATATGGAGCTACCGCAGCTCTACAAAAATGGCCTTGCCATACAAAATGTGTAGCGTTTTTGTGATCTACATCCCACTCAACCTCCGTCAGCGAAATTTAGCGAAAAAGAAGATGCGTGCAAATATTTCATTGTTTCCTTTGCTGTGTTAAAACTACATCGTTAGTGGACTCCATGAATTCCCCACTGTTTCAATATCTGTCAGGCATCATTCCACGTGATAGGACAAATTCTAGTCATGTGGGTAGTTTCTGCGATTATTTTGGCAACTGGTGGCCACCAAACTCAGGCTATCCTAGAATTTGCGTTGTCATTGGCAGAAGTAATTGCTGAATGATTAAGAGCCAAATGAATGCTAGAGCAACGTCCACAGAGGAACACATTCTATGTATGTGCATATTACATGTAGCATCCACAAATACTTTGGTCTTCATGGATTTGTTGTGGTCCTTGGCTTTCATTTACTGAGAGCACAAACACAGTGAACGCAGTTGTCAAAACTTGCGCGGAAGAGTGCTAAGTGCCCCCTGTTTGGTGTGTTAGGCAAGGATGGAAGGATGACAGAGTTTTGCTGGTGATTGTGGAAAGCGAGGTGGGGTGGAAACTCTGCAATAATGAAAGAAATTGATAACACCTCAATTGATAACTCAACTTGATAACACCAGATCATTTGTTCCTACACACAATTCATCTTATCGTCAACCCAAAAGAGGTCTGATATCACTATTTTGGGATTGCCTGCAGTTATGTTAGTGATCCGATAATATGATTATTCAAGCTACCAATAAATTGCGAAAAATGAAAGTCTGTAGTGGACATTTTCGCGGTGCATTCTTGGAGTTTGTCGTTTAAAAAAATTGAAAATTAAGGTGATAGAGACCGAACTGCTCTCTAACAGAGAAGAATGTATGAAAACGTTAATCTGAATGGCTCCTATCCGGCCAAAACATCCGTGGTCGAATTGAACCATTGCAGCATGACTGGAAGTGATTGTGTGTAACAGTGCGAACCTACATATTCAATCCTTCAAAAATATTCGGCTTTGGAATCAATCCTGGATTCGATGACCCAGAATTACCCAGAATTTCGCATCTGTGTTCGCGTATTCGTCCCGATTTACTGAGACTTGTTTTTTTTCCACTTGCTTATTCATTTGCAGCCGAAGATGCACCGAACAGAATAATTCGGCACGTTCAAATTTGAACGACGAATATACGCATAGACTTGGGAGACTTGGGTGGTGTAATCAGCCGTTAATCCTTGAACAAGATGGAATACTATGTTACTTTAACTTGTTCTTAAAGATCCTGTAGTTTAGGGATTTGTTAACGTCAATTGGCAGTAGTTCAACCCAGTTAGCGTTGAGGTGGAAAAACGAAGTGAAGACGTAATAAGGTCACTTCCTCTTCCTATTTTAGCGTAATGTGTAATTTGGTGAAAATTTATATCTCAACGGCTCGGTGGAATTGGAGAATTTGCTCTATTGGGATATCGAATCGCAACGTGGCGGAACCGCTCGGAACCATACTTTTTCTTTTGTTAATTAGCCGTTTCCTAGCACCCTACCAAATCACTTAGCCAGATATGGCTCTGTTGATACAGCCTGAGCTGGCGACCCAACCAGCATTCCACAAGATCCGCCCATAAGGCGCAAGTCAAGTGCGCAGTAGGAGTTTCTCCCCTCTGTCAGCTTGGGGAGAGCACTACGGGTATTGGCTGCTGCTTGTTCAGGGTGTTTTTTCCATCTTGTGTATTTTTTCCATTGCACCCCTGTCCATTTATTTTATTTTATTTTATTGAATGCATCACAGGTTTATGGATAAATCCATCAACCCTCGCTCTTGAGGTAAATTCTGCACAGAATCTGTTGTTTCCATATTAATCTCGTGTGCATTTCGCTTATTATTCTGTTCCAAGCCTCACCCTTCCTCCTTAAATACTTTAAGAAATCGGTGGTATTCGATCACAAAGCTAACATCCGTCCAGTATTCTTGTTTATACCTCCTTCCTGAATATTATCCTTCGCAGATTCAAATTTTTTCCATCTATTTTAAAACACTATTTTGGTGCTGAGCAAGCAAAGCATAGCAATTTTTCTTACATGTGTACGTTGAGTTTCGGCGTGAAATGAAGCACACCTATTGTACATACCAGAACCGAGAGTTGGAGCTCTTGTCCAAGCAAGTTAGTATAACACCGCTTTCAGAGAAGTTCCGCAACTAAAAGAGGAAGGAGAGGAGCCGATTCTGTTGGAGTAACCGCGCAATTTCTTTTTTGAGACTCATAATACAACAAATTACATTATAGAACGATTTCGTCTGTATCCCAGACATCTGATCTGTGACGAGTTCATTCCCAAAGAAATTGACAGAACATTTCTGCAAGACATCAGGTTATTATTCACAAAAATATTAGGTTGTTGCGAAATTAATTGCCGAAATGGACCCTTCAGTTCAAAGTGTTGTAACTCGGCTCAAAGACCACCTTTTTGATGAGTTTAGCAACCATTCAATTCGGTAGATCCTCCCCGACAATCCATGAGGCTTTCACTCCTCTACAGCATAAAAAGAGATCAAAAGAATTCGCAAACTTTTGAAAGGCGATTTCAGCATGTTTTAGATCAGTAATCTGCTGCTGTCGCAGGACTCTATTTGGAGCAAGAAAAAATGAAAAGCAGTGGGGTTTGAGTGAGAACCTCGATGCTTCACTGGTTTAACGCTACCCTGGAGCAGGCAAAAACCAGCTTTTGTTCACCACTGCCGGCCACATCTATAGAGATTTGTGGATCTCAACTCGAAATCACAATGCTAGGACTCTGCTGTCAACGATTGACTAGGCTGTAGGAGCGTGCAGTCAATCACACTCTTACAGCACCACCAAATTCCTGACACATCCTCTCTGGAGAGAAGATCTGGCTTGGTAAAACTCAGAAGTGGGAGATCGTTTCCACCCATACCCATTCGCATTTCTTGTCATTGTAAAGAAACTGAGCTTCATGCCCAGTAACTATATGGTCTAGAAATCAGTCGTTTTGGGACGGAAAAATTAGGTTCGAAAAGATGTCACGCCAGGTAAGACGTTGGTCATCAGTCAGATCGTGTGGAGTTCACGTCCGCACTTTTCTTACCCTGTTGATTGATGTCAGATGTATTGAAACTGTAGTATAGTGAGCGTCCACCGCTGCTCTTATAATCCAGATGGTAAGATCCCGGTTTAGGTTCCACGGCTGTCGTGAACGCCTGATCGTCTAGCGACATCCCAAGACCACGATCATGGTTGCATTGGAGTTGAAAATCGTAGGAAGAGAACTCCGCGAACCCTGGCTAACTGTCCATTTGGAAGGCGATTCCAAGCGGAAACAAACGCAAGATTACCGCATACCTCTGACGAAGAGTGATCGAGTTTGAAGTCATCAACTATAATCACCCGAAAATCGCTTTGGCTCATCATTTGTTGGCAACTTCATAAAAATCCTCGGGAAGGACCTAGCCAGAATGTTCGAGTAGCATTTGAAAGAGAAGGGGAAACTCTACAAGAACGCCACATAAGCTGGGCTGAAGTCGCTCGAACTGGACAGAAGAAATAATTTTAGTTAAGCATACCCCGAAACGGCAATTATTTTCGCAACAACCTGATAATTTCAAAAGAAAACAACGTGGGCCCAGCGACTGTTGGTTTCATCTCCTGTGTGCGGTTTAGAAGCATGTAATTATCGTGCTGCTCTTGTCGAGTTAATTCTATGCTGCTTCTGGTCTTTCTTCTTCCGCTTTTTCTTCTGCACACACGTGTATGTATACTGTAAACAAAATATACATGAGCCGTCTCGAATTTCACTCGCATTTTTCTATGTTTCCGAACTTTTTGACCAAGTCTTCCTCCATTGTGTGCTGTACCAAGGCGCCTTTCTGAGAATTCTCGTTCTATTTGCCGAAAGTAAACGTTGGAACGCGAACTTTTCCATAGTTCTGTATCCAACGCTCATAGCCACATTGTATGTAGAACGACCTCCAATTCGTTCAAGGAAGCAGTCGATTTGTGCATGCCTAATCGCATGCTTCCGTTCTCGGAGAGTTTTCTAACATGATTTGATAGTTTTTAGACCAGATTTTTTTAGTCTTGGCGGAAAATTCACACTTTTTATGAAGTGACGAATAGGAGTTGGATGGATTTGCAGGAAACACGGCGCAAAGTACAAAATGTAGCAAAGAGGAGCGAACCTTCTGAAGCCTTTTTTCGTTCTGCTAATGGTGTTCCCAGAACCTCTCATACTACTTTTCCGCGATTTTGTGGATCTGGATTGGGGGACTTTCAAGCTAAATTTATTAGATATTTGATTTTAAATTTAGGAGCCTGCTAATGCTGGGAAAGGATGTGCAGCAGAGGTGAGCGGAAGTACTGCATGAGACCGGAAGTCGGAAGTCTGAAGTTGAGGGAGGTCCAAAGCCTGGCGAAATTTTGAGCGATGAATACAGCACGTATGAGTTGGCGTGACCCAACGACTGACAATCGCCCAGAGATCTAGGAGTCAAAAGCTCGCATGAGGCAAGAATTCAGAAACTTCCGACTTCCGGAAACCGGAATATCGCTCATCCCTGATGTGCAGCTCTTACTCCATAAGAATTGAGGGAAGTGTCATCTAGCACAAGTGCAACGAAGACATCCCCACATCAGTTCGAAACACTTTAAACTGATCCCCAGCACCAGCCCTTCTACAGCTTCATTTTGAGGTGGGAGCTGAGCTGTTTAGATCGTCCTTCAGAGGGGAGGGAGGAAGCGATGGTTCTACAGTAGTCTTGCTACCTGATTTGAGAAAATACACAAATTTGCATTCTTTTCGTTCCAATCTTGTAATTTTGTTGAAATGCAATGTAACACGAATAAGTCGTAGGCACAACCCCAATCCAAGGCAGGCGAAGTTGCTTATGGATAGGTTGCCGGTCATTCACGGTTTCCGAGGTCGATCTGCACTTTCGATACACGGCATCTTAACAAATTTATAGGGATATCACGAGAAGAACGCGATTTCGCGCACCGTGTTACTTTTTTAAACGTCAGCCAGTGTACTATAGTTGAAGTACACATTGATGCATAGCTCTGGAGAATTAGTGAGCAAATTTACGAAAGTTGGCCCATATCGGAAATGAGTGATTTTTTTATTGCGGATTTTTTATGTTCAATATCGTAGTGTTTATATGTGGATGTAAATTTGTTGAATTTTCTTGCGTTTTTTTTTCATCCTTAGAAACAAATATCCCAGGATATCAGTGCATCAGTATTTTTCATAGAATCTTGAAGAGTTGTTCCTTTTGCAGCAATAATGTCATATTGTGTTACGCTAGAACATGTGAAGCGGTATTCGTAACCGTCTGGGAAGGTAGTGACGTACATGCTGTTTTAGAATGCACGAGTTCTAGTAAAAATTGGTGGTTGAATTCGGTTCACTCCGTTGAACGATAACATGTAGTGGTTAACGGGAAGATATGTATTTTGCAATTCGCTCGAGGAATTCGTTCACTGTGTGAGAGAGGAAAGCTTCAAACTATCACGGGATGTCTAAAATCTAGCCACCGGCGAATGGGACGACTACTTTCACAAGAAAGAAGTTTTTTCTGGGGGTGGATTTGTTGGCATTAGGCCTTCCATCAACTACGCACACCCTCTTCTTCTTTTATTATGATTCGCCACAATTATTTCAGTGCTTTATCATCGCTGATCATGCTGTAGCAACAGAATAGTGCACGCGTTTCTGAGGACAGTGCCCAGAGCTATTTGAAAAGAGGCTTCCTAGCCACTTCTCCGCACATTAGCCCTCTGTGTGTGCATCTACATATTCTGCACTACGTAGTTACATTGATAAGAGTCTAGAATACTGTCTAGAATTCTGAATAGTGTTTTTTAAAATTTTCGAATCCTTGATTCAACTCTATTCTACTAATAGTACTTACGCACAATGCTTAACCGGAAAGCCAAGTGGACATATTTCTCTGGAACAGTGTCTCTGTTGACGCGGTTATTTCGGGCAGGAATTCATGGTTTGACTGACGTAATCGAGCCTCACGCCTGCAATTTTTCAACATGTTTTCCAACAAATGCGCGCGCTAAGTCCCTTCCGTGTTTTCCCGTCAAATTCGTCACATAAGCGCCAGTTCTTGCAGAAATCTTATCGCTGATGCGTATGCTGCTAAATGGTTTTGAACAAGGACAGCTTTCTGAAATTATTATCGTGTGACGTTCTCAACGGCTAGACGTTGTTATTCCCAAAACATCAATTACGAATTAAATTCTGTACACTTTCCAAGGATTTTTGTAATAGAAACTCCTGCACTCCACCTGCGCTGTCTGGCAAGTTAATTAAAGAGGAAAGTTCCTTTTTGAGTTCTGAAATGACCTCTTCTCTACGAACACTCGTTTATGATTAAGCTCTTTGTCTCTAAAAGGCTAAATTTGGGTTATGTTCTGGTGTTGTATCTCCACAACCTGTGATGATGCAGCTGTTGTGGTCATTGATGCCATACAGCATATTCAGTGACTTGGACGAACTTGAGAAGCCGGAGCTAATTGGGAAAAACGAGAACTCGGTCTTTTACTGAAATAACAGGAAAAACAATATCAGGATTTTTGCAGACAAATCCTCTTGCCCAGCTCAAAAATCGTCTACTCCCTCTTTGACTGACATTTACAAGCAGAGAAATAAGTAACATCAACATAACATTGAACAACCTTTCGGTCTGCGCGACTCATTGACTTCATCCATAAAACATTCCTGCCGATTAAGGAGTGAGTGTCCACGCTTCAACTTCCAGGTTTCTTTTCAGAGCATCCCAACCTAACTTGATGAAATATGAGTTCTGCTAAATAACGACGTTATTCCTTTAGCAATCAAACCTGCGTTGCAAATCTAGTTGTCACTTTGGTCGCTTCCGAACGGGTACTTCCATGGTTCAGGGCGAGTTTTCGGAAATCTCCTCAGTGTTTCTCTTTTTTCTCTGCGGCCAGCACTCTTTCTTGTGTGAAATGTCCAAAAATCGGCAGACAGTCCTCAACTTGTTCAGTTGTATTCTTGGTGGTAATTGCTCCTAAAGCACACCAAAATGTATGTGGTAGGTGTTCTTCCCTAACCGCCCATAATTTAAAGCAATACAAAAACGTGGTGTCCTTTTACAGTTTGAGGGCAAATAATATCTGTGTGTGGCATTACGAAAAAAACACCCACGTTATAAAACCCAATTCGCGAACAAGTGTATTTGTAGCATCTTAGCCGTATTTGTACTCTATATAGGTGCATGCGCTCATCGCACGTGTGCAACTATATGATGGAGGAGTGTGAAAATTGAGTGAACTAGGTAGGTGCGTGAGTCGCGCGTCAGGCTCATACATTTGCGCAGGACTTTCCACGGAGACCGGTCATCACCGAATGTATTAGGTGTTAACATAAGTACTTGCGCATTTTTTGGATCCACTTTTCTCCACTTATTTGTTATTTTTCAGGTACAACTCTTAAACGATTCGAAAGCGCTCATCTTCCTCTACAAGAGCGTTGTGAAGACTTTTCTAATGCGAGAAAGGCAGCACCCACGGAGAATTCGGTCTCCGAGATTGTAGCGGAATATTAGATTTTTGAGCATGAGGGGTATGGGTGATGTCCCTAATCCGGCCAAAACTCATGCAAAAACGGTTTTTGGATGCTTCTATCTTAGTAGGTTAGAGCGGGGTGGTCGAGTTGCACCTATGGGGTCGAACAAAAAAGTCGATAGCAGCCGTCATTGCCACCTATTTTCTTTGCGCCATAAAATATTTAACTGGTAAAGCAGTTCTCTTGAAAGAGAGAGAGAGCACAAAGAGAAAGAAAATGGGATGTTCGTAATAAAAACACGGCTCGAGAAAAAAAAACAAAATCATATGGTAATTTTAAAAGCTGAGTAATATAGATACGCGCAATATTTGAGAAATTGGATATTCTGAGTGAGAAAAAGGGTTCATAAACATTAATAATAACTGCAAAGGAAGTAAATGATGGAAAGCTGAGGATAAAAAGGTAATTGTAGTCGAAATGAGGTAAGAAAACATTAACATAAAAGACTGCCAGTCGCAATCATTGCCCAATCAGCTGACAGCTGCCATTTTTCGCGCTCCAAGGATGGTTTTGGAGCGCTGTAGTAGCATGAAAACTCGTAAAACTTATTGCCTACTGATCCTGCTGGTCCAGGTATTACCCGTCATTACTCGTGATTGGAAAAGTTCTGACTGGTACTCTCATTGCAAAATTGACCCAGCAATCGATTGGATCACAATTGGATAAAGATCTAAGAGGCGAAAATTTCCGTTTGTGCTGCCTTTAAGCCTGCGAAGTGGAGCAATGAGCCAACGAAGAACAGCGCAACTGACAACTACCTATCCTGGCATTCAGTTGAAGCTCGAAAGATCATGCTGAAAGGATCGAATCACAAGGGCCTAATCATCATACCCCATGATAACGTCGGACCTCGCCCTTGCCAGCATCGCCAAACTTGATCCCCAACAGTTCCATTGCTGACTTTCTTTCGCGTTTATATTCTACAGAGCTTATAAGTTCAAATAGTACCGGGTGTTTTCTGGTTCTTGCTGAGTCCAAAGAGGAAAAAGTGTTTTTTGTGAATTGAAAATACAGTAATTCGAAATCCTGTGAAACTGCATGATGATAGGGTTGTAGGGCAAAAAAAAAGCGCTTACAGAAGGTATAGAGCACGTTGCCGAAAAAGGACACTGAGTTGAAAAAATCGCAATTGAAAAAAGCGCAAGGACTTATGTTAACACCCAACACAATGAAAATATCGCTCTGCCGCGTCGAATATCTGCAAGTCCGCAAACGTCTTCGTCTCACCTCCATCTGCTATGCGTTACAGGTGCATCTGGCCTATCCTTCACCGAAATCGATGTGCCACGTACTGGTGCATTTAATATAAACCGATCTACAGGTCTAAACGCGCGTCTAACGCAGTCCAGACGGAGATGAGGCGCACGCGTTTGCGGCGGCGCTTTCCTATTGTTCAGAATGTTCCAGCCGCAAAGAGAGCTCTAGCAAAAGTATCATTGCTTTCCAGTCATTAAAGCTAACTCTGAGAGTTCGAGCATCACTTACAGCCGCGCCTCCAGGTCAGGCGACTGGAGTTTATAGCTTTTTTTCCAGCTGTATGGATATGACGTACCAAAAAATCGTGTACATAGGTACATGGCTGATTATGAATTGGTGCTCGTATGTCGTTAGATGACCATGACAGAAAAGTGTTCATCACATTCTACTCAAGAGATCCTAGCCTGTTTATAAAACTACATTTAGTGGAGAGCTGTCGTGAAATGACAACAGAATGGAAGAAACAGAATGACTCCCTCACAGCTTGGTTCTTTGTATCTGTCTAGGACGATCTGGGACGATCTGTGCTCTCCTGGGCTGGGATTCATTAAACGATAACCAAGCAAACCAAGGATGGCTAGTGTGCTTGGTTTTCGTATTGGCTACATGCTACCAATAGACGCAGATGGCAAAAGTTGGTTTGCTAGCCTGGGTTTACTTGGTCACGCGTTCATGAATCCTAGTCCTGATAAGTATGAGACCGACACGCCTCTTCTGAAGGACAGTTCTCGCGAAAAAAAATGAGCTTTTTGGAATGTGTCGTCTTGTTTAATGACGACTGTGTATTATTATTACTCCTACATGAACAGATACACCCCAACTCACTTGTTCGTTGTCGCTTATAACAGTTCATCACTTGTGACGATTACATAAATAAATATGCTATATTTTCCTCTAGACATTCACCCACTTAAGCTGAGCGGTAATTATGGAACCTCACAGCTTGGTTGTTTGAATCTGTTTAGGATGATCTAAGACGATTTTCCTATCCTGGTTTTCGATCTGATTTTCCGAATAGGAATATTTGTATTTACAATGCCTTGTCACAGATGCCGTTTTAGATTTCAAGCCGAAAAGTTGGCTAGCAAACCATTTTTTCTCTATCATTCATTTCTTTGATTTTTCTCTACTGATTTTTCTTCGACTGTGCAAATTCACTTGATAAGGACTAAGTAGCTCTCCCCACTCTGTAGAATGAATCGCAAAGCTTATTTTCGAGACTTTCTTTCACGAAGAATACTAAGACAGCTAATTATCAGGCTTCCTGCGGTCTTTATGCGCTAGCTAGAAGTACACAGAGAATTACCGACATTGTGATAGAGCTCGAGTACGACTCTCACAATTCACTCTTCCCAAGCGCTTGTGTTTCTCGATATTCTTAGTGACAATAGTGAGCATCTTCTATTGACATTTGACAGTTTGATTTGTTATACTCTACACTGGCTGCTATTCTGCCCTCGTAAGTTCTTTTTTTTTAAGATTTCAAGGCGTCACTAACAGAAATGGTGAAATTTCAGAGAATCTTAACTTTTAGCTCTATACCAACATACAATACCCGCACTAAGTTTGTTAAAAATGAACATTTAGAACGCGGATTTGCGTTCTTTTCGTTCCAGGGCGATAATTCATCGTAATAAAGCGATTCACAGACCAAACCTGGGATCAGAAGCAGCAGTGGAGTGGGCTAGCATATTTCATGAAACCAGCTCTAAATTTCGATTTTGAACATTGAAATTCCGGAGTCATTCATAGTGCTTGGATCATGCCGCGCATCAAAGTATGTCGCGCGGTATGCGCGGCAAGGTCGCGGCAGAATTAAAAATTTGCGAATTTCGTTGTTGGAAATAAGAATTTAGGGCTGATTTCGTGAAATATGGTAGCCCACTCCATTATCGTTTCTGACCCCTGGTTTGATCTTTGAGTCACTTTGTTACGATGAGCTATGACCCTAGAACGAAAATAACGCAAATCCGCGTTCTGGATGTTCATTTTTAACAAACTTAGTGCGGGTACTGTATAATGCATATGTAGGTGAAACACTCTCTCTTTCCCCTTCTGTGAGCTCTTCTCTTTTGATATATCTGAAATACGACTTTTGGACTTGATTTTTCTCATGACTGTGAAACCTATATAGACCTGTATCAAATACATGTAGTTTGCTGCCAGAGGAAAAGCGAGGTATGTATTCCATTACTACCACTGAAAGCGATGGCATCCGTTCGGTGAAACCATTGGCACCTACGCCTTCGGTTCAGACACCCAACTCCGAGAGAATTTTTTTTGTTGCATGGATCTGGTGGAGTGACAGGATATATCTCTTCTTTTTATTTATTGCGGTAGCACACTGCTGCAGTTATCACTTCTTCAACTCCATAAAACAAGCAAGTGAGGATTTCATAATGGTAGGCTGTGATTTTCGTTAGAAATGCGAACGAAATTGTAGAATAATAGCCGTTTCAAACACTGTTCGAGGCAAGATGAATCACCCACTCAGGTATTCCGGAACACATCGGATTGTACATACGGATGTTCGTTGGCACGCGTTTTGTATGACTGCTACCTAGGCGCTGCG
This sequence comes from Ancylostoma caninum, assembly GCA_037903475.1. Lineage (NCBI taxonomy): Eukaryota > Metazoa > Nematoda > Chromadorea > Rhabditida > Ancylostomatidae > Ancylostoma > Ancylostoma caninum. The sequence goes on from JBAJFG010000197.1 coordinate 726,143, forward strand.
TGGGCGGGAGCTGTCTGTGCTTTCTCATTTATCGCGTCGTGCATTGAACAAAAAAAGCCTACGTCCATAGTTTTACGACAAAATGTATCAAACATTTCCCCGAGTGCTTTGACCCCCGCCGACTTATGGATGTCAGGATCAGGAAAACCTTTATTCGGCGGAAACTGTGTGAGAAAGCACAAGGTAACAATTTCCATGGGATTACTAGATTTCTGGATATTCACTTCTGAAGTTCTCTGTTTGCAATGAGACATCAAACGCTTTAAGCTTGTCATATAAATTAAAGGGGCTCAGAAAAATATGCATTATAAAAAAACAAGCATCATAGCGTATTTGTGGAGTAATCTAAGTGATGTTTGCACTAGCTTGTGCAGGATGTCTTATAAAGCAAGTAACAGCTGGAAAATAGGTTCAATCAGCACGCAGCTGAGCATAAATCTCCTGTGAAGTTAGTTCTCCGAGCCTCCTGAAAATAAGGTGTTCCCCAGGGGCTTGTTACCAAGCGTGTTTGTATGGCTGCTACCTAGACACTGCGGGGTGCGAGCTGTCTGTGGTTCTTCACTTCTCTTTCCTTCATAATCTAGCGAACAGCTGGGATTCTACCATGATAATTGTCGTGACCGGTGCCCCTCTAATCTTCGGGTATCCTCCGGAAGCTTCACGTGTGGGGGTGTGTGCCCATACGAATTAGATGCTCATTGAAATACGCATGCCAACAATTATGCAATGCTCCTCATACTCGTGTCGACTCATGCCTCCTCATTTATTCCAATTCGATTTCATTTCATTATTTTCCGCGGACAATTGCGACCCAACAGATGGCTTGTATAACCTCATGTCTTGAAATTTAGAACTGTGCCTCAAAAAGTTAGCCGGGGCTTATAAATCTGAAAGCAGGAGAGGGAAGAGTCCCATTAGTCTTCGCAACTGCGGATAGGTTTATTTTTATTTTTTTCTTTTATTTCTTTTATTTTTTATTCATTGAGCCATTCACCTATTTTATTCATTTTGTGGAAACTACCAAACAAAGACTCGTTAGTGATGCCGTTCCAACTTTCATCACTAACGAGTCTTTGTTTGATAAATTTTGACATCATCTCTATGGAAGTTCCTTGTGCTCAAACCATTGCAGCTGCAAAAGAGAGAAGGGGGGGGGGTGTAGAAAAAAGTTGGACTTTTTTCTACGAAAACTCCGAAAAATAGAGTTATGAAAGAAAAATGATCTGAGGTTGAGCGACTCAAGTAATTTTCTGATGTGGCCTCTGAACAGACAGTAGTCTGCAGGAAGCGTTTATTGGCGAAGCAAATGGACAACTGACTCAACGTCATTAGACTAGCCCTTCTATAGGGGTCGGTCGGTGTGTTTGTAAACCAATACAGTGCAAAATCCATGAGCAGTAAAATAACACCGAGAGCGGTTATTGCTTAACCCAAGAATGTTCGCCTATGATACAACATTTTCCAAAAAAAAAATTAAAATAAGTCGTTAAAGTGAGGTAATGCAAAACCTTCACCTATCTTATCAAGCATTTTCGAGTTCACTTATTCCTTTATTTATTCATTACATGTGTGTCACTATCTGGACAATTGTAGTAACATCATCAGTGTTGATGATACAGTTGGGGAAAATTGGAATAGGGAAAGACGGTGATGAAACTTCGCGATTTAATTCAAGTAGACAAGTAACGTTGATGATTCTCCTGAATGAACGAATGCTAACTGGTATCCCTCGCCTTTTGCTCAACCTAGCTCCCTGAACCCGCTCTTTCGATTGGATTTGAAGGAAAATTTCACTCGTTCTCATAGGCGAGTTGCGCTGTAAGTCGAGACGCGAAAGTATTCCATGAAATATCCAGGTCAGTTGTATCCGATTCTGGAAGTCTCAGTGACGACCTTTTAGGAAGTTTTGGAACTTAAGAAAGGACAAGCTAAAGCTCCAAAATTACTTGTGACGCGTCCGATATGTTCGTCGAATAGGCGCTTAATAATAGCCACATTAAAGGGAGTTCGTTGAACTACATTTGAACGTACAAAATCGTTTCAACTTTGGGAGGGGGGACATTTGCAGAGATAGAATTTCATTTGCAATATGACTAGGTTGCCTGCAACCGACATGTGCACATAATTGGTGAATCCAGCAGTGCGCCTGGTATTTGCGGCTGGGACGAATCCAGAGCATCAGAGTGCAGTGCGACTCATCCCGTGGTTTTCGTAGTCCAATCTGTCCATTCTTGGTAGGATATCTGTTTTACCATTAGAGTTTTGTTTCGATAGTCATTGAAATGGTACAACTACCATGCTCTCCATTTTCCGTGCAGTCTGTGCTGCTGGTTGCCGGCATTTTGCTCCACATAGGGTTGAACAGTCCTTTCAGCAAGAGGAAACATTTTTGTAGATTTTCCACGGATTTAGATTTCTTCTTCGTTGTTTTTTCTTCATTGCTATAAGTGTGCTAGTCACTCCTCTCCTGCTCTAATTGAACTGATCCTATCCATCCTTACGAAGACAGACCATAGACTGCAAAGCAATGCAAGCCTATTCCGATTACTAAAGCATCATTCCCATATATATTGAAAAATTTCGCCTAATAAACGATCCGAAATGCGACACATCACATCTGCAGACTCCATATCACCCCCGCATAATTTGAGAAGTGTTTTCGTCTGTTCATTACTGCTGCATGTAATTCAGAAGTGATTCCTGCTCTACTCATTGCTGAATTTGGCTACGAACCTTTCTAGCTGGCTTTGAAAGCACTTCCTGCACCAGTCCTTATATCAATGTGCCTCTAGGGAAGTTGGCTCGTGCAAAAACCCGGTGTACGGTATAAGAACAGGCTGAGTGTTCCTCGGTGCAACGCCGCTCCCTCCCCCCCCCCCCCCCGAACACCTGGCATGATATCTCCTTCTGCAGAATTTTCTACACATCGCTTTTCTTTGCTCTTCCTTGATATTTCACCACGCACGTTATTATCGAGGACTTTTTTCGCACTTTTATTTCTATGAGAGATCTATAAAAGAAATGGTTCTCTTCGCCTTCTCATCATATCCCTCTGCAAAAGTCCGTGACAGCATTTGAGCATAAAGACGATATTGACCTTTACGTTAGGACTGAGGCATACTACAAGCGACACTCTCTGTCGCTGTGACCTATCACCAATTTTTCTCACAGTGGCTACTGTGCCACTACGCTATTCCACCCAAGCTGTGTGATAAGATATGAGAACTTGTAACGTTCTGTTCTCATCATTTCGACTGATTTTCTTCACCGCGACGGTGTCGTTGTGAAGTATGCCATGGGCATATAGTCCTCCTATATGAGCGACACAATGCTTTAAATAAAAGGGCTAGTAACAAGCCACTCGAAGAGCAACTGCTCATTTCATCACGCATAGACTTGGATGTGTAACATGTATATAGGATGTTCCAAGACTACGGTAGCAGGAAAGAGGGCGCGCGGAAAAAGAGTACTGGTATAATTTCCATGTGCTTTCTTCTCTAAACCTGGACATTATGTTCTAATGATGATTGACAGTGATAATAATGATAATAATTGATAGTGATAATAATGATGTTCTGATAATGAGGTTCTAATGATTTGCCCGAAACCACTGACGACGAGCGAGCGGTCATCCGGCGCTACTCACCATCAGTGCCGTGTCACGAGGCCAGCAAAAAGGAGAGAGCTCCGAAACGTTGGCCGTTTAAATAAACTGACTACTAATCTCAGTTGAACATATAACAATACGAAATTCAAGTCATGTCGAGATTCATAGACAGCCGATCCTGGAAGGTGTTCTAATGATACTTTCAATTCTTCTGCCAAGCAGGTTGTTAGGTGGTAGACTTTATTGGCTTTACGTTTCGAACAAATCGTCGTCTTCAGAGGTCTAAAAGTGACTCGCGGTTCTTATCTGTGATTGAAACCGCCAAACGTCTCCACTCACCCTGCCAGTTTCCCAACATTACACCAAGCTCGCTACTCCACAAGGCCCAGCACGAAGGGTAAACCAACTTTATCTCCATCCATATCTTATATCACCACCGCTCTTGGGGAGAACCAGTCAGTCTTTTGCGCTTCTCCGCAAGAGCGGTGGTGATATGGTTAGGTAAGCTGAGGGAGTGAATGAACAAAACAAAATGAGATTAAAAAGATGATGAAGTGAACGAGGTCTGAAAAAACTTGCTTTTTATTTCAATTACACAGATTCCGGTTCCTGAATCTACCTCGTTTAATGATTTCGTTCATTTGAATGGAAAATCCGGATCATATTTAAAAATTCTAGAATTTACCGATGTTGAAAGCGCAAAAACCACCTCGCTGTTATACGAAGCACCATTTAATATGTAAGGTCATTGGAACTCTGCACCTATTTTAAAGCTCCGCAACTATTGTGGAACACTGGAGAAATCTTTGGTTGCAACCCAGAACGTGCTGGCGTCGATCTTGAGCGATAGATCATGATCTACCACCTTCATCCGTTGCTCATGTTTAGACACGAACTCTCACCTTAACTCTTGCAAATTCCGGCTAGATTTCCTCTAAAACTTCTGAATTCTGCTTATTTTCCTCCAGGATTCCTCACATTTTCTCTAATAAATTAGGTGGAGCTTCCTGGGAGTGCAGGCGGAAATCGCCGGTGTAAAATCAACAGTTCATGGAGGAAGTAAGTGCCTTTTATTAGCTTATTTTTGGTCGTTTATTTTTTAATAAATAACATTTATGCTGAGTTTGGCTTTAACTCAGAGCAATACCTCGGAACACGTCACTCAGTCCGTAGTTTTAGGCCCCACTTACATTTAGTCTTCGCCTTCTACATAGATGGACATGTGTGTAGTTGTTTTTCCCTCCCATGAATTATAATACTACGTGTTCTTTTCTTTTTTGCAGACCTAAATAAGATATTGGGGTGGTGAATTGGGGAATGCGCATTTTCGCAGAAATATGCTTTGCCCGCTGTGTATATACATATTACATTTGAATATCCCTAAAAAACACCATATTTTCGAGATAACGATTAATCTTTTTATTTATTTTGATGTTTAGGTCGTTCGCAAAGTGCGCATTTCACGCGTGCTTTCAGCCATTTACGTTCTGTTCTTAACCGGTCCGGCACGTGGTCCCTCGTGGTAGTAATTTCTCCCATCCACAGAGAACGCTACCATACCCACATTTTTATAAATCACCCATTGGGCTGTAATCCTCAGAATTCCCTTCATGTTTGTTGTCTTTTCGTTCGTCACTGATAGGAATTTTACGCAGCTCATCCTTCTTCCGGCTGCCAGTTTTCGAAATATACAACGAAAAAGTTAGAGATGCGCTTTGTCCACTGCGTATGTATACTATAATACATTTGAATATCTTTTAGTGCACCACTACAAATGAATCTGGTAATTATGCATATCTGACAAGAATATGTATGACAATGAAGAGTCCAAAATCCCAAACCGAAATTTCAGAGTTAGTGCCAGTTACCTCTCGAACTCTACAGGGCGGACAGTTACTGCGCAATTATAAGATGTCGCTGCACTGTGACTTGGAATGGTTCATCCAATATTTGGTTCCTTCTCAGTTCCTGAACGTTTCCTCCCCCAAAGAAAGCTCTATGGACTGATGCAAGCAGTAGCTTGTTCGACTTCCGATTCCGGAAATTAAGAATAGAGCAGTTAGTGGATTGATTGTCACACCTATTCCGGTTCAGTTTTCAGAGCTAGCGGTAATTTTCGAGAGCTCGTTTGCTGCATACATAGCTATGGATCTTTCTTTGAGGCATTACAGAATACTTGGAAATAGCTTTTCAACAAAACGTCTACTAAGAAGAAAAATTCAAAGCGTTTTCTCAACTTACCATACCAATTTAATGAGCTCTGAAAGGTAACAGTGTAATGATCAAGAACTAATTGGAATTTTGTTGGTGCTGATCCAAAAAGGACAATGCAATAGTGAATAGCTGAAACTTTCTGTTGAAAGCATGTATACTGATTTCGACAAAATCAGAGCAATTTTCGTAAGACAGATTTCTGAGAGAGAGAGGAAGCTTCAAATGCTGGTTCAAATGCTTTTTCTTCACTTACAAAATTCTCTCTCAAGCTAGGGCTTCTGCAACCTTGCTGATAAGAATGAGTGAAGCATAACCGTCTAATTTGACCTTCACGTCAAAGTAGATTGAAGGAGGGGACCAAAGCTATGCGGTCGGGGTTCTCCTCTTTTGTTGAAAAATGGTTTATGATCCATTGGATAAACACAGTGCGTTTCATAAATATGTGGGCACTCCAAAATTTGTAACTTCCCCTATATTAGCATGATTTTAGGAAACCTCAGAAAACCCCGTGTCTCCAATTTTCATATCCCACTTCTAAAGCCTGGTCCACTTGCTCAAATCTTCGATATCACTTCGATATCAGACCGCTGCATAAATATGTAGGCAATAAGAACAACTTCAAATTCTTTGAGGCTGAGCTCACTCCAAACTACAAAAACCAAAGTATATGTGGAAAAATAACATCAGTATTATAACACAAGCCCCATTTTTTTTGTTTGAAGAGATGGGCTCAAGCTAAATTGTTCGACTCACCTGGGTCGTCAAATTACGCTGTAGTCAGGGGTTCCGGCTCTCTTTCTAAGGAACATCAAAGGATTTCTCAGGAGATTTCCTGCATACGACAAGAACAGGCCTCCTCCACATCCCCATATGCTGGGCACTCGAAATTGGGAGCGGATCTTTTGTTGGACATCATGTTCTATCTCCACAATGCATGAGGTGTGCTCTCACCTAGCACATTTCAAATCAAAAAAGTGGGATTCTCATCTCAATTAAGTGAATTGATAAAAGTTCTAGGCTCGTTGTGCTGTTTCAGCCAATCCTTCGACAGCTGCATTATAGCGAGCTGCGCGTGGGAATAGTAGGTTTGAGAGAAGAGACTTGGCTGAATTCCTCATGTTCACGGAAAGACACGAGGTGGCCCATCTTTACTGTGCACGTGCTGATTTCAGTATGGATTGGTCGATAATGATATTTTTGCACAAAAGAAGCAAAATTTAGACGGCCTGGGCGATGTACACAGTTATCACAGCAAGTTTTGAAGAGAAACACTCTAATGGGCACTCTTATCGCTGAAACTTTGGAGTGAGAAGTTCAGTCACGCCTGATGGGGTTTCTCAGCATGGAAAGCTGCAACAGACTTTCAATTTTCAATGCGTGGAAGCACAAGAATACCGGCATGTATTCATTCTGCTCTTTGCTATTTTTGGGTGGTGAAAAGTTTCCAATTTACAGTTCCCGGCAGAATGGCATCACTGTGCATGAACCCCGCTCTACCAAAAGCTGGTCAAATCAGTGCAAGATTCGCGTGCTTTACCGACCAGGGTGCAGGCTAACTCAGACAATCGTGGCGTCGAACAGCAGGTTTGACCTCCATCGCCCCGCCCGCTTTTTGAGTTGGTGAAGCGGATATCGACGTTCTGCCATGAGCAGAACGTGTTGCTCATGCCCCCGGAGGTCACGCAAAGTGCCTGCTCTTCCATGAGCAATACTTTTGTTACGAACCCACAGCGATGTTTAGCCTGGGTTGTCCCCGAGGATACAACATGAAAAATCCAGCGATATTCGCACACACTCCAGCAGATTTTGCGTACTTTTCGGGCGCAATTCGCTAAAATCGAGCGTAATTCTCTTATTTTCTGATTTACATGTATTTTTTGGTGAAATAGGGAAATATTTCGGCGGAAAATAAGCGAAAACTGCTCAAATTTTGTCATCTGAACAGATGTGAAGAAGCAACATCTCTTTGCGGGATCGGGATAGTCGCGAGGGCACGTGGGAGAACGTCTGCCAGGGCTCGTGGGGGGGGGGGACTTCTGCGATATGTGGGGGTAAGTGCCCTGATTTGGGGTACACCTCCATGTACAACAGGGGCTGGACCTATTTCCACCTGCAGTCAACCGAAACCTCAGCCAAATTAAGAAGCTGTGGGGAATACTTGCGCGACGTGTATACACTAGTGAGCTGCAGCACAATCTTGTCGTGGAGTTGGACGTCGTTGTAGTCGCTGCGTGGGAGGCACCAGTGGGTAGTAGCACCCAGAACCTTGGGGATGGTATGTAAAGAATAGTTTTTGAGCTAACATTTAATGAAAAACGAAAAACAAACAAAAAACAACAACAGTCCTTACAAACTCTTGGAACACAGCTGGTGCAGAAAGACTTTTGATTTTTTCCACTGCCTACATATAGGAAACTCCAAACGTACGTAGACAAGAGCCCAGATCGCGGCGCGGCTCTCATGGACAGAGACGCAGGCGCACACTATGCTGAGCTCCCGTGACTCTGCCCAAGAGAGCCGCGCCGCGGTCCTGACTCTTGTCTGCGTCCATTTGGAGTTCTCTGTATTTATGGAACGGTCTGATATTGGAGTGGTATCGAAAATTTGAGCCAGTAGACCAGGATTGAGAGGCCATGATGAAATTTTCGGACAAGGGTTTTCTGACTTGCACATTCCATTCCACTAGGCTTGGTGCCTTGGTGCCAGATTCCAAAAGTCAGCACAATATAGCGGAACTCATAAATTTTGGAGTGCCTACATATTCATGAAATGCACTGTAAGGCAATCTGGTAGGGCAGAACATGTGAAGCAGCAATGTTACTCAAAGGGGTCAATGTTGTAGTTGTCGTGCTGAGCTCGCTTCTTCGTACAGCCATGTAATAAGCGTTGTTGGTAGAGGAATCCCTCTGAGCAAATGCGAGGTTGGGTTGAAGAATTTTCTATTGATTCTTAAGCCGCGTAGAGTTTGTTCGAAGTCCTCAGAAAAACCCAACATGGCCAAGAATAACTCTTCACTCAATCAGAATTTTCTTCCAGACAAAAAAAAACATTGAGCTTCAAAGATTGGTACTAGAACTACGAATCTAATGAAGAAAAATAAATTTATGAGGGAATTTCTATTTTTACTATTATTGCTTAGCGATACATTTAAATGTGCGGTCATACCAGTGCGGGGCTACGATTTCTCCTTCTTTATAACCGCGCCACCTTTCGTGAATTTTCACATAATGTGCTCAGGAAACGTTATTTGTTATTAGTTGATGATTACTCTTTTGACAACTAATGAAGATTACTGGGATGAGCAAAAAAATTTGCGGCTCTACTTCACCCCGAAGAATGATTCTTCCCTTTTTCGAAACCGGTTACTAGTAGGGTCCGAACCTCTGTTTTGATTACATTTCCGTAGTCGTAGTGTTGTGCTGAATCCAAACTTCACTCCCAGTCGAAGCCTCGGGCCTCAAATGCTTTTCCAAACAGACAATTTGAAACTTTTTGCTGTGGTTAATTTTGGAAAGAAGTTTTATTTGGGAAGTGAGCAGATGGGGCTCCCATACTTCGAAAAAATCTCTAGAATGTAATACATTCCATGTTCTGTAAATAAGAGCTAGTTGCTCAACGGAGATTCTCGGAGCTTCCTCAACTCTGCGCACAATCATCCATCGTCTTTAGTGGTCTTGATTACAAAAATCTACCCAGTCTGTGCGGTAAAAGGAAAAGAATGACCTAGTCATGGCCTTCAACATACTTACTGGAAAAGCTGACATAAATTCCATTAAATTTCCTATCTCGATGAACTCCAAAACCAGGGGAGGCATAATGCTGAAGGCTTCGGTTGCCAGAACACAGATTAGGCTCAAAAGCATCACGTAGCAGAGTAGTAGCTAAACTTGACAATTTCCTTAGTTCTGATACGATAATCGCATGTCTTTGCCTGCATTCATGAAATTGGCTAGAGTGAAAATTTCTCACTGGCTTCCTAGATTCAATATGTCATCACTTTGTATTGCATTCTATTGTATCCTGTATGTATTTACTATGTATGTGATAGCTCACACGCTGTAGCGAGCTATTCATTGTCTACCGCATAAGTATTTGTTTGCGCCTTCAAATGAGTAAGTGTCCAAAGAAAGGAATTTATCCACGGTTTCTGGTATGGCAGCCCTTATTTGACGTCCTGCACTGTTTACTTGTGTGCAGCAATGCTCAATTATCCAAGCTAGGAAACTAAAGGTGGGAAATCAGGACGATTGGTCTCCAAAGTCGGTGTTGACAAGGTGCTTCGGTTTCTTGAGATTTTCTTTTTTTATGTGAAGAAATTCAATGACTGCTCGATTTTCGCACTCATCTCTGAGTACGGTCAGGGTTAGCTGACTTGAACGATGTGTTAACTTCAGACTCTCCGTCACATCGAATTGACACTCATAATCAATCCATAAAAAGGACTTTTCAGTACATCGTCTAAAAATAATTGAAAATTACTGAATTTTGATGCTCATTCTGGAAACTTTTCTATCCACCTTCGTATAGCCCCTTTTCCCCCATTTTCACGAATATCTTATTCGGGTAGTGGTGACTAGCCAAAACCGATGTGATTACTTAAGCGGGTTGCGTGCTCAGACTCAGCTTGCCCGAATAAGGGACAGTTTTTGTAGCGAGTGCCAGCTCTAAGCTTTATTGTCACGAACAATGGAATTTCCGCTGCTGTTTGACTGTCCTTGGCAACGCAAACATGAAGTTGCCTCTCTGTTTTCTTTGTTCTCTGAGGACGAATAAGGAAAACTGTCCCCCAATGTTTCCCATAGGAATTCATCCCATCCGGAAGGTTTTTCTTCTCTTTACTCAACCTTTGCAATTCTCCTTTGTTGTAGTGTCTATGAGCTGCTGAGTTTTGAGCCTACAGTTTGAGCTAAATCTGCGGGTTAAAGGTTATCTCATTCACTGGCCAATTCCTTTTAAAAATTGTCTCTTGAGTAAGTGTTCAGTAGTTAGCTGCTAAATTTATACGCCTACTTTGTAGACGTAATGATCACTCAACCAGAATAAGCGGCAATGTTTCTGAGCAGAAAACTCTTTAAGGATTTCTTTTTTCCATGTATTGGTTGGTTTTAGGAAGAGGAAATGACGGAATTTATCCACTCCATTACCTTTCCCACCTGCATATGCTCGGAAGCGACCTTCTACATACCTACAATAGGTGGCCACAGATGATTTTTTTCCGAAGAACCGCTGCCATTTCTTGCCCCATCTCCTAAGTCCTTTCGTACTGGGCTAGACCTAATGAGTGGATTAGAGTTTGCACTTCAAGGTTGCAGGGAGCACTTGCCGCATTACATTTCCATTCACCCGTACGCTGATAGCTTCATCCGGATTCCCCCTTTAGGTTGTTAGCAGTAATGACTCTGTGTGATTAGGGAGCTCTAAAACCTCATTTGACCCAAATAGGTTACGTATGGGAACGGGTTTTCTCGCAGGGGAGAGTAGGAGTTGAGGCATAAGATTTAAAATTTGAATCTTATGTTTCAACTCCTACAGTGGGTACGAATGCCAGGATAGAGATTTCAAACCAGAACGAACCTTGTGAATTAAAACAGGGAAATGGTACGCTGTATTCTGCCCACTGCTGTTGTGAATCACATCGCCCCCCCCCCTTCCTCATACCTACATTATGTAATAGCTTTTTAATCTTCGCTGCTGATGCGGTACTCTCACCTGTAGTTTTCCAAAAAATTAGGTGAAATGGGAGAAAAAGTCACAAAACAGTCCAGTTTTCTATTTTGCACAATGAGCCCTTGGAAAGGGAGTCAGAGAAATACTATTTTTCTATTCTCACGAGAAAGAAGTCACATCACGTTTATCAAGAGAATAAATTGGACCATGTGGTAGGCTGTTGGCATAGAGATGTGCATAACCGTTTGCGGTTTATTACCCGAAAACCTAATGTCGTGAAACGTCTTTGTGCCTCTTCCTCCGCTGCGATAGTTTTTTTCCCCACTGGAATAATTTGAGACTCTAAGAAGGCGTGGGGCACGCATCACAGGAACAACAGTTTCTCTTACAAGATCTACTAACCTAGGAATCAAGCCAGGACAATGCTCCTCTGTATCTTTACGCACCCATCGAGAAGTTATTTCTGTCAGCTACCATACGCAGCATCATTCGGCTGGTCCCTGGCGTATGACCAGAGTCAATGGAACACCTCCCATGCAAGGATTAGCTGCGAGAGGCTATCATTGTAGTGCTGCCCGGTTGTCAAAAACTCACGAAAAATTGACAAAAGCCGCATTAACTACTTATATGGTTGTCATATTCATGTTGAGCGCATAGGAGAACCCCAATAGGTATGTTTACACCGACCTCATATATGTATACAGATTATCGGATTTTCCTTTTTTCGAGTACACTTGTCCACACGTGCTACATACGGGGCGCCAACTTAACCCATTGTGCGCACGCACGCACAAACTCACAAGTTTTCTGAAATACCTCAGGCGATCGCGGGGTTTGACTGCACGTGGAAATGGGTTCACCCCCAGTTGTACCTGGAGGTGGGCCCCAACCCCCCCCCTCACGTGCCCTCGCGGCTATCTCTTATCCCTCGAAGAGATGCTGCTTCTTCACATCTGTTCAGATGACAAGATTTGAGCAGATTCTGGTTATTTTTCAGAGAAATATTTTTCATTTCACCCAAACAATACACGTAGATCTCTGGGAAACAGCGAAAAACGCTCGATTTTACGCGAATTGCGCCCGAAAATTCAGCGAAATCTGCAGGAATGTGCGCTAAGATCGCTAGATTGTTCACGCCACGATTGTCTGAGATATAATAGTAGGTATCTGCAAGCTTGTCGCTGAAGTATATTCGATTTCTATGGAATCATGTAATCAGCTTGCTTCAACCTCAGTCGCAACTGTACTGCTCGCTGCTGTTAATGACATTTCGATGAAAAAATTCAATTTTCTTCAATTTCCAGTGGAATTTTTTTGGTAGCAAAAGAAATGTGTCTCTCGAACAAAGCGGAAATTATTCCGTAGTGGAGATAGTAGTAATAGGGGTAATGAGCTTATTTTCATATTCGCTTTTTATAATGTCTCGTAACTCGGAGCTACTTTTTAACTGCTCGTTTCTCATAATTTTATTGCCACTTGAATGAGCCCGTGTGATATCTGAAATTATTGAGCCATTGGCTGACCGTAGTGTTGTTGGTGGTCTTTTTTTTTGAAGAGTTTGCGGGTTCAGCGGCTAATACTGTTTCTTTTAATAAAATGTAAAACAACATGGCTCAAGAAAACTTTGAGACTTCTGAGATTTGGCTTTTGCAAGAAAGGGAGCTGTGATCTTGTGTTGGCAGTGAGAAGGAGGAGCGCTTATATTTTTAGGGTATTTACATGCGCTCACGCACGTGGTTGCGTACGAATGCTTGTAAGTTGGCGCTGTGCACTGAAGAAAACGGAGTCAGGCGAACCGGCTGGTCTTGCTGATATTGCAGCGGAATGTGGAAGTCACATTTCTGGAGAGTTGCTGACTGATTAATGAAATTCTTCAACGTTCCAGCCTGATCATAGCGAAGGAAAAGGTGCCTGTGAACTGGCAGGGAAGCATTATCATCCTGATCTGAAAGGGTAAAAGTAGTTCCCCTACTCAGACAAAGTGCCGGAAATTCCTCAGCAGAATAGAGGCTTTCCGGAAATTCCGCACCAGAATAAAACGCCTTCGGAGAAACAGCAGTGGAAAGAGATTCATAGGCGGAGAGACGCAGAGAAAAAAGCGCTTCGGAATTTCCGCAGCACAAACGCAGGAGATCCGCTAGAGAAAGTAACTGCCCCGAACTCCGGAAATTCCGCAGCAGGACGCGTCATCTATTGACGTGGCAAATTGATTGATTGGCCAGTCGTACTTGCTCTAAACCTTCATTACTACCTACCCAAATCATTGCTGCTCATCGCCTGTCATATTTCTTCACAATGTCAAGTTTTTCAAATTCCACAGTTTTTATGCGTAGCATAGGTCACAAAATCCACTGTTAGAATCTCGAACGCAGCGGGTTATATGCGGAGTCTGCACCTGAAATGTGACTGTTTAATATTGTCGCCCCACAGCTGATTTCAGCTTGGATGAGTGCTCTTCAGTACCATTGATGATTATTCGATGTTTTTCTTCCTTCCGTTGCTGTTGTGAACCCTTAGATCTGATGCCGGAACAGCCGCTGGCGGACATGGCTGGCTGGCCGCTGACACCCCATCTGACCATAAAAATTCTGCCAGTGATTCCCACACGTTAATGCTTCCGCGAAAGCGCGCCGCAACCGCGCGCACGCTCTCGTCTACATGGAAGTGACCAGTAGTTGTTGAGAAATTCGCGTATTTTCAATTTTTCAAAGGTTTCCATGTAACATTTTCACTTCCGTCATGTTTAGGTGCACAAAACCATTCTAATTTACCTTTTTCTTTTACAAAGACATGTTTGCTTCGCAGGGTGATAGCACACAGCGAAGGAGCCGTAACAAAGTGAAAATAATTGTCCTCACGTTTTCTCTTCTTTTTCTTTCCGGTTTTGTTTTGTTTGAACCTTATTATTCAGGAGGATTTCCTGAGGTGTTGTGCGCACACAGAAGGTGTTGCGCACCCTTTTAATATCAAGCTATGTTCGAAAACTGGTTTATTCCGTAAGGCGATTTTGAACAGTCGTACTTTAGTGGTATGACCTGTATTCCATAATGATCTGCTGAGTCCCAGTAACTGATTTTGATAACAAGCAGCAATTGATTCCTTGTATCTGTGGTCAAAAGCTTGGCGGGTTCCTATACCTCCGAATAAAACCTTCCATATGAGGCCTGGTTCTTCCGCGGCTACTGATTACTAGATATCTAGGCATTTAATTGAAACGGTTAGGGATATGAGGGATCTGGGATTCCTTTACAGCAACAAACTTGGCTTTATCTCGCATTATAGAGAGCTATACAGGAAGGCGTTCCATCGCACATATCAAATATTCAAAGCCCTCTTCCTCAAGGATAGCGTAGTCTTGCTCAGAGCTTACAAAATTTACGTTAGACCACTGGTTGAAGGCGGAACGTTCATTTTTTCCCTTCTTAAATAGAAAGACATTGAAATGAAATTATTAATGTAATGAAAAGAATTTATGATAAAAGATGTATAAAATTCGTAAAGGAATTTTGCCTATTTGCCCGTTTCGTTCCTAAATGTCAGAGAAAATCCAGAACAACTACACAAGGAAAGTTTTGGTTCGTAAAGGTGGCTTTCTCTATTGCAAAATTCCTAATGCAAAAATTAGGGATTTTGGAATAGAGAAAGCCACCCTTAGGGAAAAAAAGGAAAGTTTCCGCTGTTTTGAAATTTTCGATGGAAAAAATTATACAAAATCAAATGACAAGAGATACCCATCGAGTATGGGCCACAATAGTCGCTGGGCTTTTGCTGTTTTTACAGGAGCTAGAGCAGCAGCAGCTCGACTCCCTTGCAACAGAAATCGGTGGATTACGAGGCAAGTAACTGAGTTGGGCAGTGGTGGGGGTCACTGACTTTGGCAGATCGGTTCTCGTTCAGTAGACAATCTTGTGATCTGATAATCGGCGCATATTTAGAGCCATATTTATGCTACAAAGTGCGCAATTAAAAATTCCTCTGCGGACTCTTCGCCTATCCGGAGAGTTTGACCAACAAATTGTGGTGCCCACCACGGTATTACAAAATGGTGTGGTTCCCACAGAGCGAAAGGAACTCGTCCCAAATTCCATCGATTAGTGCCGCAGACGGCTGATGTTCGTAGCCACAGTGGAAAAAATCCCACTTCGATTCGCTTCAACTCCAGAGAGAAAAACCGCATAATCGGAATTTTGGGTTACCAAGTTTGGTGCCTCTGCCTGAAACCGCTCGGAGATAAAATGGGGAGTGGAAATACCAGGGAGAATAAGGATGGCCTCGAGATTAATCTACCCAATTATAGTTAGTCTAATGCAACGTTACGTTTAAATTATAATCCGTGCAAGCTAGGGGTTCATTCCGAACTTAATAACATTTCCAGAATGAGACGCAAAAATAGGCTTCATGTTCCAGAATGTTCGCAGGGTCATGCGCTTTAAAAATATATCTAAACATGTTCGAAATCTTATCCCTATTCATTTATTAGAAATTTTTGAAAATGCCTATGCAAAAACAGCGGAAACCTATGTTACAACCTAATATTTTAATTTTTCTAGCCTACAGGGTGGCGAAAAAATACGTGCGCGTGATATTTGACTTCGTTTTATTCATTGCATGAAGCGTTCGTGCATATGTTTTCTTTCCTAAATATTCATCTGTTCCTTATTACTGGTTTTTAAGGGAAAAAGTCGTTTTCCAAGCTATGGCGAAGGTGTGCCCACTTCGAGACGCGATTGTACGGTTGGCAGAAAACGGAACGAAGAACTCAGCAATTCGCTTTTTTCTTTTTTTTTCTTTTTTTTATTTTTTCGAAGCCCCGAATCCCTCTAAGAACCGTCCAGAAGATGGTAAAGCAATGGAAAGAGGAAGGACACGTCCAGCCCAAGCCCATAAGTGGACGAAAATGGATTGTCAACACCCAACGGATGCATTGGATAGTTAAGAAAAGGATTGACCGAAAAGATTACCTGAGTTTGAACCAGACGGCTAAACAGCTCGCAAAACTCTTCAAAAGATAGTGAAAAATAATCTTGGGCTTCGAAGTTATCGTACTGCTTAACGGCCAAGTTCTTACCGATCAAGCGAAGCAAAATCGGAAGGAAAAATGCAAGAAATTGCGGGAACTCTTCACGGTGCACCGCATTGAGGACGTCCTCTGGTCGGACGAGAAAGTTTTCACCGTTGAAGTTGCTAAAAACTCTCAGAATCACCGCCAACTTCTTAGCCCGGCTCTCAAGAACCATCGCAAGCGAAAATTTGCCACAAGAAGTCTTTTTCCTGAAAGCTCAATGGTTTGGGGCTGCATCAGTGCAACGTGCAAAATTTCTCTGATTTTTATCGATAAAAAATGTGAAAATCAATGCAAAAGTCTGCCAAGAAAGGATCCTCGAGAAAGCTGTGGTGCCCTGGAAGCAAGAACATCCCAATTTAATCTACCAACAAGAGTGGGCTCCATCCCATAGAGCCAAAACAACGATCCACTTCCTGGAGACCGAAATCGGGTCTTTTTTGACGAAAGATTTGTGACCCGCCAACAGCCCGGATCTGAATCCACTGGACTTTTCGGTCTGGGGCTTTATGGAAGAGCAACATAGGAGTCGAAATGTGAAACATCTTGTGGATTTTCGAGTGAATTGATCGAAATTTGAAACGATCTGAAACGTCAACTACCTGCGCCGCACGATGGAATCCATGAAGAAGCAGATTGATGCCTGCATCAAAGCTGAAGGCGGACACTTCGAAAATTCGTTGTAATTATGAAATGTTGTGCCTTGTTGTTGTATAAAAATAAATCTCTTCAAATGCTTGTTGGCGAAGAATAAAATTAGAACGCTTCCTATGGCGCACTTTTTTCGCCACCCTGTAGACTCAACAAGGAAGCTTTATGGTGTTTGCATGGTACATAAATTATTAAGTGGGAAGTCCGCGGTCAATTTTTCACAATTCTTTCATCAACCCCATCAACCACTCGCGAGGGTGAAACGAAAATTTGCTTTCAGCGGCTTAAAACCACGGTCAGAGCTAAATTCTTTACCGTGAGAGCCGGCTCGGCTTTTGTAGGTTTGAGTAAGACCACCGGGGTCATCAGATCCTTGGCCTCTTCCAAACGGAGAATGACAAAGATCTTACACAGGTCATAGGTTTCCTTAATTTCATGCTCAGGGTCATGTCTGTTTTTCGTTACGTTTGTTTGTTTTTTTTTTCGCACGACTGTCTTTTACGTCGTATTCGAACAAATAAATAAATAAATAATTCTTCGCAAGTTGCAGCACCGAAGGCATCAGAATTCCCAAGATATGACAAGTTAGACTTCGTACGCGGGTATCCGCGGATCAGTTGTGGCGCGATAGGAATCGGCTGTTTTCTACCGCAGTCAGTCAGTTTTCTAAAGAAAACCTCCGTTTTTCATGCTCATTTCGAGAATTGTTACATTCTAATGATATGTTCACCCCATTTATGCTCTTTCAATTGTTACTGGACCGCACGATCCCTTCTTTTCCCTAGAACTTTTGGTTTTTCAAATATGGTTTGGATTTCTGTTTGTAAGATCTCTATACTTAAAGGCAGTGTCTCAGCTCAGGTTCGATTTCGAGCATTGGGTATGAGAAGAATCTAGGGGAGGTGCAGATTACAATGGTGTAGGTATCCCGACTCAAAATTGCAAAAAACTCCCCTCTTTAACGGTTTCTTTTTGGAGCAAACTTCCAGCCGCCGCATCGAAAGCTCGTCCACACGGCGACGCGCCGCTATCGATCGGCGCCACTCCATGCCACTCCGCGCCGGCATGCGGTTCCTTGCATTCGACCCCTCATGCGTGCAGCTGTGTAACATCCTCGAATTCTCGTCAACTTGGTCCAAGCGTCCTACCGTGCTAGTACTCTCAACCATAACCCTGACGCTTGTGAAGCATTGTACGGTACTATTGAACTTCAGCGGCCCCACTATCGACCTAAAACTCGAAGTTCTACGAAAACTTATACAGGAGTGATTCGAGGTGATGACCACGAACATCATGTCCGTTATCATTCATATTATTTTTATAGTATCGACTTTAATGATTTTATCGATTTTTCCCAGGCATTGACCTCCTCTTGGATCTGTCTGAAAATTTGCATACGGGGGGTTTTTGAAGGTGCTGGTAACAGATATGAGAAGGTTTCGCAAGAAAAGGTCGACTAAGTGCGGAAAACTTCAGTAAAGTTGGAATTTACATCTCCCTACAGAGAAAAGCCTGAAGAAAATCAACAAAATCGAGATGATATCGCAAAACGGCGATTATATCCGTAATCATCAACTTCAAAAACCACTACATGCACTTTTTCAGAGTGATTCAAGGTATTAGTCGAACTTGCAAAAAAAAAAACTAATAAAATCAATAAAAACGAAAATATCATGAGAAATGAATGCGACATTCGTAATCCGCACCTCGAATTACCCCTGTATGCAAGTTTTCAGAGAAATCCATGACTTTGAGTTTGGGGTCGATAATGGGGCTGCTCAGGTACATAGTACTGTACAAATGTTTTGCAAGCGCCAAGGTTATGGTCGAGAGTGCTAGCACGGTAGGACGCTTGGACCAAGTCGACGAGAATTCGAGGATGTTACACAGCTGCATGCAGAGAGGTCGAATGCAAGGAGCCGCATGCCGGCGTGGAGTGGCATGGAGTGGCGCCGATCGATAGCGGCGCGTCGCCGTGTGGACGAGCTTCTGGTGCGGCGGCTGGAAGTTTGCTCCAAAAAGAAACCGTCAAAGAAGGGGGTTTTTTGCACTTTTGAGTCGGGATACCTACACCATTGTAATCTGCACCTCCCCTAGATTCTTCTCATACCCAATGCTCGAAATCGAACCTGAGCTGAGACACTGCCTTTAACCATAAGTATCGTTTCTTTTTTTCGAGGGATGTCTCTGCAGTGGACATTCCATTTCCTTTTCGTTTGTGCTTTTTTCTCCTTGAGAAAAGCTGAAAAATTGGTTGAGTTTCTAGTTGCGCCAGAAAACCCGTTGGCAACAAAGGTGGCGTTATCGATTTTCTTGATCTACTCCGACCGCGTATCGGCCACCTTGCTATAGCGGGCTTCAGAGCTGTGCCGAGCCGCGCCGCGTCATCTCACCGCGCGGGATGTGCCGCGAGCAGGAGAGGAGGGCTTTCACAGATTTTGCCTCGCGCGAGCCCTCCGCGGCATTTTGCGAACTCGCTCTGCGAGTCGCGAAGTCGAATGTTCTGGGGTGTTTCTTGCTACGCGGCAAATCCAACGCAACTTCCGAAACAACGAACGAAAAGTTTCCCGCGCGCGAGTCTTCTCGCGCAGTGACAAGGTTTTCCATGGGTGTTGCCTTTAAGGTGAGTCGCGTAAACTCATGCATTACATTGACATAAGCACAAATGTTATAAGATTGCGTTTATCAGATTTTCAAATTGTGTATGAGAGAATGGTGCTTCTTTATAGTAAAGAGGAAGAAATCACCGCACTTCTCCCAATGAGAGCCAAGTAACAATGGTACTAGCTTACACACCGTACTAGCTTGCAAGTTAGAAAGCGAAGGCTGTTGATAAGCGTGCTTCTCACGAATTTTTGACGTATTCGTGAAGATCCCACCGTCTGTTTGATCTCACCGTGACAACACATACATAGGCCGACTCTGCCTCCTAAAACCAACAAGCACTTTATTAGGGGGGTAGCTGTTTTTGACTGTCTTTTATATTTTGTACCCTGGTCATGTTTTTTTTTTTGTCAGAAACATTCTTCGTTTACCCATTGACGACCGCGCCCATTTTTGCGTGTCTGGCGCGTGGGACCAACGCCCCTTTCAAGAGTGCGGCGCTCGCGGATTTCCACACCGTTACGATACGATAATTAAGACTAAAACAGATCGTTTTGCAGAAATAATTTAAAATCTAGTTCCAGAAGATTACTAGTACCATCGGACCAAAAAGGAGAGAATCTAATTGGATTCCATTACGGCCGAAGGAAGTTTGTAGAAGGTGTTTCTAGTGTTATAAGGGAGTGTTAAGAAAGTATACACGTTCGCACGGCTCTAACCTGACGAATAAGGAAGTGCAAGATGTAAAAAACGTGTTTCTGTGTGGGAAACGTGGCTTTTCTTCAAATTATTTCCATCTACTACACAAAAAATGTAAAGTAATCTCCCTCGATTTCAAAATCTCATCCTTTTCGTGATATTTGTCGCAATAAAGGAGAACTCTTTCTTGAACACAGTTGTTTTAGACCTCTTTGGGAAGTATTGTACATATTTCATATGGAAATACTACAAAATAGTTCAAAAATAGGGTCCAGTACTTGATAATAGGGGCGCGGCTCACCGGTGAGCCACGCGGTCGCCAATAGGTTAAAAAGCTGAGAAGGATCGAGCAACAGGGCGTTATACGTTATCTGTATATATATAAAAGTGAAAGTTTGTGTGTTTGTATGTTTGTGTGTTTGTGTGTTTGTGAGTTTGTGTGTTTGTGTGTTTGTGTGTATGTATGTTTGTACGTTTGTATGTTCCGAATAGAAATCGCGCAGCATCAACCGATGGACCAAATGTTGCATGTAGACTCTAC
This sequence comes from Ancylostoma caninum, assembly GCA_037903475.1. Lineage (NCBI taxonomy): Eukaryota > Metazoa > Nematoda > Chromadorea > Rhabditida > Ancylostomatidae > Ancylostoma > Ancylostoma caninum. The sequence continues at coordinate 747,188 of JBAJFG010000197.1, forward strand.
AGGGGCCGGCGGAGGTTATAGGCTACATTGCACCAGGGATTATCGACAGGTTTATCGATTATATCGATTTTATTGATTTTTCGCTATTTTTGCCCAGGGACTGGCGAGAACATGCCTACTAGGGTTCCTTAATACGCTGAACGCGAATATGACAACCATTTTGCGCCAAGTTATCGATTTATTGATTTTATTGATTTTGAGCTATTCTTGCCCACGAGGTGGTAAAGACATGTCTACTTGGGTACCTCAATGCGCTGAATACAGATATGGCAACCATTTTGGGCGAAATATCGATTTATTGATTTTATTGATTCTTTGCCATTCTTGCCCACGGGATGGTAAAAACATGCTTACTGTTGTACCTCAATAGGCTGAATACAGACATGGCAACCATTTTGGGCGGAATATCGATTTATCTTTTTTATTGATTTTTCGGCATTCTTGCACACGGGCCGGTGAAAACGTGCCTTCTGGGGTTTTCCGAAACGCTGAACGTGGATGAGCCAAGCATTTTAGAAGAATTTATTCACCAAGCAAGCAACTTCACCCCATTTTTTGAAGGAAGAGAACGGGATGAAGAAGTGTCACTTGAGCCGATCACCAAATGATGAACATTTTGAAAAGATTTTTCGGTTCAACAAGTGTTGGCATCGGCTTTGAAAGGCCGGGAGAAATTGAACGCCCGAGCGAAGCCGGGTACACCGTCTAGTACTCCTATAAAATCTCTGTCCCTAATTCGCTAACACTGGAACGCAGATGCATACGTTTGAAAGCCAAGCTTTCAATTTCCGCTAGAACCTTCCTAAAAACTGGTCATGAAAATTTTTCACACTAATTGCGAACTAAATTTGTGCTAGGCTACACATTTGCACAATGGTAAAGAGTTGCAGCCATTTTATTTTTTCTGGGCTATATATGTGCATGATAATATCGTTTGCGGAAGCGCCTGAGAATATCAGAGGAATTTCCATTTTTGCTGCAATTTGACTATGACGTAATGTCTTTCTTCAGTGCGATTTGAGGGTTTGGTGCGAAGGATACTCGAAAATATAAGATGCTAATAAAGAATACTGGATAATACCACCTACCTAAATGTCCGCTTTTTTTCCGCTTCTCCCCTGATCACTAGTGTTCGTAGATTATGTCTCGGATCGCAGTGCGACCATGCTTAATTCATTGGTGTTGGTGGAGGCGTTTTTCCAACCTACTGTTTCACACGCTGGTGGATAGACACTGGTCCTGCTGAGGTGTTGAGGACATTCTGTCGGTGAAACTGCTTGTGAACTACCTGGATGCCGTCGACTTCTTCAAAACGAGACTGCCCGTCATTCCGACACATAATATTAGGTGCCTGCAAAAGTTCCGAGGCAGGTGGTGGTATTTCATCTTTTGACCTTGTTTGTGAAACCTCTGCTATCTATATCAATTTTGGCTCGGATCTATATTACAGCGTTGCTGTATTTTAAGCATAATACTAATGTTAGGTACAATCAGCAAATTTGTGGAATTTTGCTTTATAAATACAAATTCGGATATTGTGTTTGTGTAGGGTATCTTCTTCAAAATGTCAGGAACTCGTGGGCCCTTCTGAAATTTAGGCGGAAATGGGAGCATGGAGAATGCTCAGTGAACTAGGCAGCAAATTGATCCTCGAAAAGGCGACTGGAACGGGCAGGTTCAATCAGACCTAATGCAAGGTGTACAGGACATTACGAGGTAATTGGCCAACTGTGTCCCGTTATTTCAACAAAATTGGTAAGAAGAGGAAGATGAGTCAACAGATTTGGTGTAAGCTGCGCGAAGAACACCATCGCTACACCTTTAGAGTTTTTTTTTGTCCTTTTTTGATCAGCAATTAGAGTAATCCGCATTCAATGTTTTCCAAACAAGTGTGCCGTTATTGTTGAGTAATAGACTCTCTTGTCGAAAGCAATCATGGGAAAACTCTTAAATATAAAGCCAACACAGCAAAGCATATGGTCCGCTGCTGCTGCGGGTAACCCATATCAGTATGTTACAGTGTCAATCGTGTAAAAATTGGATCAACCTTTCTCCGGAATTCTCAGGTATTCCATATACTCCCTGGACCTGTCTCAAACAGAATATCTCCCTTTCAAGCCTTACATCGTCACATCGGCTGTGAAATTTTCAATGAACAGACTCTAATCGAAAACAACGTGTACCGCCTTTTCTAGTATAAACCTGCCAAATTTGAGATTTCTGGAAAAATCTTTATGTGCCGTGTTGGCAACATATGCTAATGCTTTTTGATCTGATTGAAGTTGTTGACCTTGAGCCGACTTATGGCGTTTTAGGTGAAACTGCCCCGGAACTTTTGCACGCACCTAATAGTAGATATTATATTAGCTGCAATGAGTTCCATAGTTGTCAAATAGGCTTTTGAATAAATTGAAGACCAGTACTGTTCTTGAAACTTTAGAAATTTTCTGTGGCGAGAGTACCAGTCACTCTTGCCATGAAATTGCTTAACTCGTTGACGACCACGCGCATTACGGTCTCTGTGTTGGCGCGTGGCACCAACGACATAACCAAAATGCACAAGCAGCAATTTTTTTCAAAATTTGAAACTGGTAGCTTACCTTTGACCTCTCATGTCAACCTCCCGACGAGCAGTGCATTCTATCATTTCATGCAGAACGAGTATTCAGCCAATGAATCCTCCATTACGTATGTCAGCGAACTAGTAAAAAAAAAAGATGGCGGACCCTATTCCCTGTTTCGAACATTTGTTTCAAAAATAAAATTACTCAAAAATTCAAGTAGATATGCACTAATTGTACGCGAATCCTGCTGGGTTTCCTTTCACTGAGATCTTATTTTATTTGCCTAGTCCCTGCTCCTATTCAATACGACTCTCGGTAAGCCTTTACTTCACTCTTTTTGGATTTTCTTTTGTTTTTCATCTGGTGATGTGCTGACCCAAAAGAACTCTCTCTCATGGGCGACTGACTGATTGTTTTGTGCACGCTCGCAATTGCTCACCAACTAAGGGACACTTCAAGTTTGCGCTAGCATTGGAGTAATTTCCCTGCCCGTTTTTCTGTTTCCTTCATTTTTACTCTGTGATGGACGTCTGCACTTCATCTATGTTCCTTGCCCTTGTTCTCACCTTTTCCGCCTCTAAGTTTGTTATGTGTTACGGTAATGGAAAAGACTTCTTATGCGGGGTTTCCAGTTTTCCTTCTTTTCTTCGCTCTTTTGTTTTCTTTGGTTCTTTATTCAACTAATTCTACAATAATGAGTATTCTCTGTGGTCGAATAAGTTCATATGTATCCATATTGCCTCTCGTTTCGGTTTCGTAGTTAATATTTAAATACTTGGATTACATGTTATAAAATTTTGATGTCAAGGCTCGTTCAAGACCGAATACCAAAACGGAATTTGATTCATTCAGTTTGTAATTGTAACCACTTATTTTTGATTTATAATGAGGATACCAATTCAAGCATTCCAATGATGGGAAGCTCTATAGCTTTTCTTACATTTCTTCAGAGCTACGGTGCATTTTTTGCTCGAGTAGCCCAATTTTTTTCTTTATAATATGCGTTATTCAGTCCCTACTATTGAACCCATTAAAGGTGATATAAATGGATGTTTTAGCGCGGCACTCGAAGTTCCTCATCCTCTGTTGGCGGATGGTCGTTTACTTAGGTTTTAATAACAATATGGTTTAAAGTGATTAGGCTCGGAATCGCATGAGATGCGAAAAGATCACGATCGACTCACACTCCCCAGTTGGAGTCCCTAGGAACCCTTGCTGCACTAGTATTTTCTACTTTGAATGAGATTTAGTTGTGATTTGTTAGGGACGCTGCTACATAAGTGCAACGGGGACCACATGGTGACGTCATGACGTTGAGAAATATGGGGGAGGGATTATATCAAAGCTCATACACACGTAAGATGGAAATTTAGCCCCTATTTGGAGCAGCATATGATTGAAGGAATCGTAGAGATCTGCTCAAAAGTAGTGCAAGATTCCATGTGCTAGGAAATGCCCGATATTCGGCCCTGAACAGATAATAAGCGGGATCTCGTTCTTGAAAACATCAAACAAGTACATGGCAGTGGCGGACGCAAGAGGGGGGGGGGGCGCTCCTCCCTCGAGAATGTGGCCAAATTTTCGAAATTAATTTACAATGCAAGTAAAAATCTTGTATTAGTTCATTTTTAATTGTTCATTTTTATTATTATTCTTCATATAATTTATATAGCTTGTTTATCATTACAATTAATATTTTTAACAATTTTATTTTCGATCTAGGTCCCCAAAGCTGCGGAGACCCAGTTTTTTTCCTACACCCCTCCCTTCCCACCCACTTTCTGCGTTCGCTACTGGAACATAGTAGTATTAATGTCCCTACATTTAGAAACGGAAAAGCTTTGAATAATATGGGTTTAATTTTGGAAAAGGGCAAAATGAACTTTGGCTTTCATAAACATTCATAACTAATTTGCTGAAGGGATGGAGTTCGCGCAGCTCCTTTCTCAGTTTGCGTTGTTCATTTTGAGATCTCATGCTTGGCTTAGCTTCTTTTGAATTCCACTGTGTCGTTCGACCATGTTGCTTTCGCCTTAATGGTTTACCCACGAATCTCTTTCTCAGATATCCAGAAAATATCAAGCTTAATGTTCGTCCCTTCGCAAACGCTTCAAGACCAGACGCTGTGAAGTTTATAGTGGTCGAGCAGTGAACGTGTGGAGACGATGTTTTCTTGGGTTGTCGAGACTGAAGTAGCTTCAATTTCTGCACTACTTGTTGCCTTGTACATGCAGTGGCTTGCAAGAGTATGTATCCGTATTTTGCGCACATGACAGAGGCGGTTACTCCAGTTATTCCTATGTATAGGCAGTCTAACAAAAAAAAAGCGTGACTAATAGAACTTCGGCAGCTTCAGGTTAATTATGAAGCTCAGCCCAAAAAAGGATAAAACGAAGAAGAAAATAACGAGCCAAAAGCGAGTTTTTGGAAATTTGTCTTACTTGCCAGGCAGTTTTTGGTGAGTAGAAGATTTTCTTGTAAGCATTCGTTGATATTGCATGCCTTTCGTTCATAGGCGTAAGTGACTTCGCACTAGTGCTAAAAGAACAATAGGAAATTCTACTGAATTACGTGAACTTGGGCGGATATGAGGCGCCACCCATTTCCGTGGACAAAAATAAATGTACTTGCGAATGGAAAAGGAGCTGAAATACAATCCTACCAGTGCCGAAACATATACTTTTCTTGTTTCACATTGAGGCATACCTACGCTGCTACTGATGTGATCTTAAACGATGTTTGAACTCAGGTGGATGTGTGTTCTGACGACATCATGTCAGGCGGACGCATCCCAAGCGGACGACGTTTTCTGTCAAATGCAGCAAGGTCCAGTATCCCATTGTTGAGCGTAGAAAACTGCACTGCTGAGATGCTCCTTGGTTCGTTTCGTCGCTATCGCCCACTTCATAGTGTTGAGAAAAAAAAACCGAAGACGGGGTCGCTGAAGTGGTTTTATCATATCTGCTCAAAAATGACATCATATGATGAAGTGGACGACCATTTCGTGAATGGCACAATAACTAACCTTCCACATTGAAAGCAGAAAAATTCCGCAAAGTCTCCCGGGAGTACATGTCTCAATGTTTGATCGCAAAATTTCCATTTTTCACACCTAAACAAATATTCTATTCAAAATGCTTTTTAGCCTTTATTCATCGTTCCTGGTGGGAAAGGGGGGTCCAAATGGTCAATATTCACCCCTTCTTCGTGAGTGTGCGTGACTGCAACAGGAGCACCGTAGCACCTGCATATCCATGGAGCATCATATGCCACGCCCCTTTTCCGACAGGACCCAAACGCTACGGCGTCTCTGTGGGGGCGAGCCTCAGAGTGTGATTTCATTTTCTTGTGACGTCGCTTTCTAATTTCAGCCTTCTTCAGAGTAACGCTTATCCATGGAGGTGAATGAATTACATGGCGTTTAAAATTGCATTCATTAGTAAAGGACAATGCCGTGAGATGATTCGTTTGTTCAACTCGTTCTTGTAACATCTCCTGCTCGCTCGAATTGATACCACACTTGGGTAGTGAAAAGCAGAGAGGCATAAACATAATCGCTTGTGTTCTAACGTTTAAATTGGGGAACTTGTTTCTTAGTTCCATTGTGATCAGTTTATCCCTAAATTTGAAGAGCAAATCTTCACATCCACACAACAAAGTATCATAACACATCTAAGGGTTTACCACTGCTCGAATTTGTTCACACTAGCGCCCCTTCGGGACGCTAGAAAGTGGGGTGGGGCAGCCACTTGGGACATGTGCAAACGCTTCACAATTGCCAAATCTCTAGAAAATTTATAAAGAAGCAGAACCAATCTTCCAATGGGCCCAAACATGGGGTCCTTCTTATGAGTTGAGTATGAGCATGAGAAGTTCGTTCTCCATCGTATGGCGTATTCGTGCGTATTCCTCACTACCCGGCTAATGCAGACGCGTTCTCCATCGGCGGAACTGTATCCTGCCGTTCCCCACACTATTGGACAAGGCGAAATCGTATCCGAGTGTTTTCCAGACTACTGGGCCGCAGCGGGCTTTTCTCCATCGGTGGCCGGTATTCTGGCGCCATTTTCACTGTTAGGCCTGAACCATATCCTGGTATTCTCCACGTTACTGAGTCACAGCGGACCAATCCCATATTGGCGGACCCGTATTCTGGTGTTATCCATACTACTGGGCCATGGCGGGCCCTTCCTCCATCAGAGCGCCCGCGTTCTGGCGCCCTCCTCACAGTTAGGGCAAGCCGGATCCGTTCTCCAAGTGCGGGTTCGCATCCTGGCATTCTTAACACTATCGGACTAAAGTGAACCCGTACCCTGACGTTCTCCACACCATTATGCTACGACGGGTCCTTCCTCCATTGGTGGACCCGTATCCTGTCATCCCCCCACCACCACTGAGCCACGGCGGGCCCTTTCTTCATCGGTGGACCCGTATCCTGGCGTTCCCCACAGCACTGGGCCACGGCGGGCCCTTTCTCTATCGGTGGGCCCGTATCCTGGCATCCCCCACACCAGTAGGCCACGGCGGGCCCTTTCTTCATCGGTGGACCCATATCCTGGCGTTCCCCACAGCACTGGGCCACGGCGGGCCCTTTCTCTATCGGTGGGCCCGTATCCTGGCATCCCCCACACCACTAGGCCACGGCGGGCCCTTTCTTCATCGGTGGACCCATATCCTGGCGTTCCCCACAGCACTGGGCCACGGTGGACCCTTTCTTCATCGGTGGATCCGTATTCTGGCATCCCCCACACCACTGGGTCACGGCGGGCCCTTTCTTCATCAGTGGACCCATATCCTGGCGTTCCCCAAAGCACTGGGCCACAGCGGGCCCTTTCTCCATCGGTGGACCCGTATCCTGGCATCCCCCCACCACTGGGCCACGGAGGGCCCTTTCTCCATTGGTAGACCCGTATCTCGGCGTCCCCCGCACCATTTGGCCACAGCGAGCTTTTTCTCCATCGCTGGACCCGTATCCTGGCGTTCCCCGCACCATTGAGCCACGGCGGGCCCTTTCTCCATCGGTGGACCCGTATCCTGCCGTCCCCCGCACCATTGGGCCACGACGGGTCCTTTCTCCATCGGTGGACCCACATCCGTATATAGTTGATTGGATATACAATGTCATGCCTTCCTATTTAGAGGCTTTTACTCTTTGTTAGTGCAGAAGCTTTCTCGAAACGAACGAATGTTGTGACTACACAATCGCCGCGAAAATTCAACAGGGGCTGAGGCGACCGCGTAGGTCCAGCCTCCCCGAAGCTTTCGAGACGCGGCAGCTCTCATAGCACGCGTCCATTTCTTCCTGCGAGTGCACAAAGCGTCGCAACAGTGGAAGGCTGGTTTTCCTGCTGCGTACATTGTGCAGCCTGAAAGCTCGTAAACACTCCCTCACTCCTATGCGGTGAGACCGCCAGCGAAGGTGATGAAATCACCATCCCGTGCATGCGGGAGAGCCAGCAGTGACGAAATTTCGGGTCCCGAAGCGAACGTGTCTGCGTCCATGGAAATCGGCCATTTCGCCACACAGTCTGCGCCTCAAGATTGCGGTGTCTATGAGTGCCGCCCCGTATCTCTAACCGCTCTAGCCCCCTTACGGCGCTTTGTTTAATAGATAGGGACCTGTTTGAATTGCCCCACCCTACATATCTCTATTGCTTGGCACAAAATGATATTCGCCCTTCTGGAAACATGGATAAAATTTGTGGCGCAGCATTTGGTTAGCATTCGGTATCATTTGGTTAATAGACGCTAACCCCCGATGACGTCACTCCTGTTTTTATTATGACTATCAAGTACATGTGGACCTGGCAACATATTCCTGGCCTCTGTGCTGTCGAAGTTCTCGTGACCGCATTGTAATTGCCCTGTTTGGAACATCAACTTAAGGGCAAGTAACGTACGGAACTATAACACATATAAATACCGGAATAGGCCTCGAAAATCCATAGGCATAGTTGGGCGAAATCACGATTTTGCTAGTCGAGAAATGCAAAAAAGCGGAGAAAATCGCGAAAATATTTTTCTTGCTACATTTCGCCGAGGCACACTGCAGAGCTTTTGTGCTACTTTTAATGGTGGAGTTATTCTATGGAATGCCGTTCCAGAATTTTTACTGAACAATATTCCCAGAATGGTAGACAAATCAGTTTATCTCCACAATCTGTGTCTGTGTATGTAAAGGTAGCTGCAAATGTCCGCAGTCAAGAGGGGTGTGGCCACGGCGCGGCTTCTTGATCACACACAGGCGCTCTCTGTGCTGCCTCTGGCTTCTTTGACTCTGCAGACAACCAGTGGCAGCATGCAGAGCGCCCGTGTCTCTGTCTAAAGCCGCGTCGTGGCCACGCCCCTCTTGACTGCGGACATTTGGAGCTTCCTGTATGTCTAGGAATATTTTGAGCAGCGGCTACATTTTCCAATTTTCTGCTTGTGTTAATTTCGTCTCTCCCTGTACTGTTACTACATATAATCCATCCGTAATCCTATTACTGATGCTGATCTTCATATGATTTTTAGTTCAGGAGTGTCAATGTATGTAAGAGCAACAAATGGGTTATAAGCAGTTCAAATCTGGACTTTTTTAAGAATTATCAATGCGTGGGATGGCGAGTATGAAGGCAAAACTCGCGTTGCTTCCTCCCTCATCTTTCTTTTTTCTTTTAAGAGTCAACGCTGCGCAGATTGTCTAAGTACGGGTACCTTCTTCTTTCAACAATCGCATGCATAGAGTCCCTATAGGCCAGGCTCTTCGACTTCGTGTAGCTGGGGTGTTTCCTTAACCATGGGCATGTAAGTAGTTCCTCATGGGTGAAAAGCTGGTCGGCAGCGGGCTTGCTAGCGTAAGTGTATTTCCTCCCCATCCAGAGGTAAGTAAAACCTCATTGAAGAGGTTTTGTTGTTGTCGTTGTTGTTGTTGACGAAAGCCGTTCGTGGGAGCACACGTTTCCAGGTTTCTCATAATTTTGTCAATATCCCTTTGCCTTCTTTCAAAAATATCATGCATCCCCCCTTACAGTGCAAGAGAGCGAATGTTCCAAGCATAATCAAGATTTTGGTGCTCATAACTAGAATTTATTGAAAACTCAATTTGAGCAAATGCTGCTTTGCTCGTTCGCCATCTCTTCTCCACTATTGCCTAAAATGAGATTTTTTTTTCGAAACCTTCGAAACCTACCTTATAAAAAAGATCGAAGCGTTGTTGGTGGAGAGCCCATTATCACACTTTCCCGTCCTCATCTTCTCTGATCACAGGAATTTTCACTGCAATGTTTTATGAGTCGCTGCTATATATGATTTTGGTCAGCTGCCAAACCCACCTCCCCTTCTCCAGCAATAACATGTGAAAAAAATGCTACAAACATTTTTCTTCATTGAAGTAAGATTTTCTAATGAGTGAAATTCGCTTTTTTTTGCCACTCTTGCTCTAACTTGAGTACTTTTTATTTAACTTTGCTCTAACTTAAGTAATTCTTATTTGAAAATAAAATTTATCAACTATTTTTAGCTGGTCAATCCCTATGGTCTCTGTCGCCAAAAGTAGGCCATTCGGAGCCAGAGTTTCAGGAAACAGTTCACTAAAACTTCACAGTTCAATACAAGCAATACTGAAAACAGATTAACTTAATTAATTATTTAATTAAAATCATGTAGATTAAATAGGTTCAGTCAATTAATGTAACTTACCATTAAAACAATCAATCATACTTTTTTGAGTAGAAGAAGCTATCTTTTATCCATTTTCTCAGTCAATTCTGAGAAATTTTAGCATCCCGCTCTCGTGTAGACTGATCCGCTAGCTTTGGCACTGAGAAACCATCCGACGGATCCACCAAGGTAGGACGGAGGAGGATTGTTAGGGCACGTAGACGATCCAAGCTGTGAATGTCAGAGCCTGTCAGAAACAGCCTATCAACGTAGCACAACTGCGCAACGGTGCCGCTCAGCATTCGGAGCGAAAGGATCATATGAGATTTATTCCCCAATCTAGTTGCACTGGCAGCAAGGGGTCCGAGCATAGACAGTGAGGTTGGAGGCAGTACAAGATCTCGTAAGTGTTCAGAGACGCAGACAATTAGGCTTAGATGGATATTATTGTGCAAATGAGCAAAGGATTCAAAACTGCATCGCAATCATTGTAACTGTGTCTGAAGGAGCGACTTATTCTACGCGGAAAGGCCTTTTCATACGGCAATTTCAGGGCTTACACAATGACAACAAAGATGGACATAATTCATCATAAAGAGCAACTTGCCCGATTTTCAAACCAGATTTGAAATCAGCGTCGCAAGCTGATACACATATTGCTGTGAGTAGCCACACTGACCAAATATCCTTCCCCCTGGTAAGTATTAGGTCGTCAAGTATGAAATGTTTGATTTTGTGAGCGGTCAGTCTAACAGTCTATATCTTCGAAGTTTTGCTAGATCTCTTCTTATCTTTCTTTTCATTATAAGGATACATTATCCCTTCTTCAAAATCACTCATTTGATTTTTGATCAGCTTTCAAATTTTTGTTTGAAAGCATTTTCTGTAGAGCTACTCACAGACGAAAAATCGTGTCGTTTTGGAACATCGGTTCCATTTTTCAGCTATTAAAGCCGGGGAAGCTAGGAACATCAGGGTAGTGTTAAGGGACATTTGCTAGTGAATGCACTGAACAAAGTTCGTTTGGGAAGTTCCATTCAGGTGACATGGAGCTGCAAAATGAGCCTTATGATGAACCTGTATATCGATGAGCTGGAAGCCGTAGCAGAAGCAGATAGGAGTTAAACTAGGTCAGCGTAAGCAGAAAGTTGAATCCTTCATGACCTAATAATATTTAGGTATTCAATGCAATAAAACAATTAAGAGTGGTCCGGTAAACGAATTTTCCCAGTTTGGCCGTCAAAAATGGGTGCCAATTTTTGACCACTTTTCACAAATCCACGCTGCTTTAGCCAGAGGAGCAGGGATGAGGACCCACCTGCCACTCACTGTACTGGGCAAACCTTGCTCTATTTGACCACAACTCCTCTTAGGGATTAGCTGACTTCTTGCTGAAGAAAATGCTCAATTTACGACATGATTTTGGAAACGGTGTTCGGCACTTGATCGCCTCTAGCTTCCCACGCTTCTAAGCTGCTGGCGCAATCAAGCCACCATTAAGAAGCCGAAAGCACAGGAGCATGTTTGGATCTCATCTTGCTTCAGAAACAAAACTCGAAATCTTCTCATCCAAAATCAGACATTTCATACTTGACGACCTAATGTATTCGGTTGCAGTTTGGGGTAAACAGAGTGAGGACAATTGTTATCGCATCGCAGGCAAGGGGACGAGAGAAAATCATCCGTTAACCCCCGTCGGTATGCGTTAACCCAAAGTGTCAGTGTTTGGTTCACCGCGTGTCAACGAGTACTAGCCACTATTGCGTCTCTTCCCCTTTTTCTGCGGTGTATTAGCGTTTACCTTCTACGGTAAACGTGGTAAAATCAGATGGATGCCAAACGACATTCCTGTTCATGAATGAATCCACTGGAATCCTTGACCGTAGACCATGTGAAATGAATATGTAAAATTCTCCAGAGAACATACATTAAGCACCTACTAGTAAAATAATGGCGAATATACTAGACAGACATTTTTCACACTCGCTTCCGAAATGCATGTTCGCAGTAACGACTACTTTCGTAGTATCGTCAACAAATAAAAGAACGGACGCGGTCTACTACTACTTACACTACTAAGACCCACTAACATAAACATTGAGCTTCGATCGCTGAAGCTCCATCTGAATGCAAATGATGGCATGAATGCTTGAGCGTTCGCCAACTCAGATAGTGACGTTAAGGGAAGGAAAACCACCGCAGGAAGTGACCGGCTTTACGGACAACGACTGCAGTGCACTAGAAGCGCACCGCATTAGACGCAGCGTTGGCCGCTTTTGTTTTCGGCTGCCGACGCTGCACTCTAGTCCCTCGCTGGCTGTTTCACTTACTTCGGCAAGTGTTATTACCGTGGTTGTGACTTCGGTGTTTTGTGTTGACGTCGGCGTCCTTTTCTGAAACCCCCAAGCTGTCCTCGGCTAGCTGGGGGTCGTTCCCAGAATGCCCATGAGATCTACATCATGGTGCTTCGCATTAACACAAGTGATGAGTGTCCTTTTGCCTTCACATCAGTACATTTTCGTTACACACCCCCGTGGCACTCATTTACTCAATTTCCTCTCATCAAACGTCAATTATGGGCATCATTTACTGTGACATTTTCTTTCAGAACATAATTACTAGTCCTGGAGGTGTTATTGGCTTCTTTCAAAGAGCAACAATCTTATTAGTGTTGGAGATAACAATATTGAGGGCTGTCCTATATTTCTAGAGCAATTTTCAGGTACCAATAGGTCTGGTCATGTTTTTTTGAACTTTTTTGTGAGAATTCTGTGAAGACGCCATTGACCATCACAGTCTTTTGGTTGTTACGAACATCAGTCTGAAGCCGGGATTCACCAGCGTTCTTGGGTAGTTTCCTTAGCAAAATTTGAATGTATCTCGCCACATATTTTTACACCGCTTCTAATTGAGAGGATTCATTCGGATAAAATATGTATAGTCCATTTTGCCAAGAGAACTCTTCTCTTTAGATGTGGTTGTGGATCATCACCTTTCTGACCGCTCCCCGACCACTAATGCTGCCCGGAAGCTCCCTTCACTTGGGTCGCTTCCACTACAGATCCTGTATAGCCCGTCAGCCATGGCACTACGTAAAGGAAACACTTGTTCTGATGTTCTTGCTAAATAAGAACGCCTTCAGCTGATTGCTCTCGAGATTTATCGGGCGGCGAAATTCCTGAACGTTCTCAGGTACTCGCACCGGCTGAGCGGCTAGCACCGACTCTAATTCAAAAATGGTGACTATCACCGGCAAGGCGGCTCGCCTAATTTGAAAAAAAAACGTCATTATTACCGGCCGAGCGCTGAGCGAATTCGAGTGACCGGTTGGGCGGCTCGCCAAATCATCTGAGCTGGACATCCAGAATCGGCTGGGCCTTTTTTGTGGCCACTCGGCCGGCGCAAGTACCTGAGTTCCCGGGAAGGTACCGGCCGTTCTAGTATGTATGGACGAGGTCTCTTGGCGGATATGGCTATACTTTATCCGAATAACTTGTGTCAGTCGGTGATGGCATGTAGTGGTGATGGCAAGGTAAATCATTTATCTCAAGATAACTCGTCCATCGTAAACATAGATCAATGCAATCCAAAAAGAATTGCACTGTCCTCGTTGTGGACTAATTCCGAAAATACCAGTCGTTCATCAGTGATATGGCTTATCATGAATGATCTGCAGATTCATTGGCTGCGGATTCCTTGAGCGCTCCTAATCAATGAGTTCCAGATTGATGACACCCTCCCTCCTAGATTCCGGCTATTAAAAACCACTGTTCATAAATAACGTTTTTTTCGTTTTCAGAGGCGCTGTTCTCCGAAAACACGCTCTCGTTCTGGTTTATTAATACTAACATCATTCACTTACTGACCTTTTCTCTGGTTGTCGGTAAACACCCTCGCAAGGATTAGTGGTGCACTCGCGAAAAGAAATCTGTGCCCTTCCTACGGGCTGAACCCTTTCACTGATTCACAGATCTTGCACTGCTTGCAAAGGCTGGCCTTTTTTCCTCTCCAAAGTGCTCCTTCCTTTAGCATTACTGGCTGTCCTTTCTCTTCCTGTTCTGAGTAATCCTGAGATACACAGGGAAGTACAACGAGTGGGAATGGATGTTTAATAATCAGAGCCCTAGGGTAATGTGCCACGTAATTCTCGTGAATGCCATTGTGGGAAAAACGAGCGACTCAGTTGATTAAGGGATGATGACCTTCTGCAAAGTGCGGCTCATTCCTCCATGTATACACATTATGTCTTCTCAGCCATCATTCTCAGCGATGCTTGCGTTACGCAAAGTTCAAACTCCCTTTCTCTTAAGCTCCTTTCTTTACAGGTGAAACTGAAATGGTGGTTCTAGCAATTATTTCTCCCAGTATAGCCTGCATGCCTAATATCAGACTAGTGCGCAATTAATGCAGCATTTTTGCGATGTTTTTTGTTAAAGGCAGTGTCTCAGCTCAGGTTCGATTTTGAGCATTTGGTATGAGAACGATCTAGGGGAGGTGCTGATTACAACGGTGTAGGAATTCTGACTCAAAAGTGCAAAAAACTCCCTTCTTTAATGGTTTCTTTTTGGAGCAAACTTCCAGCCGCCGCATCGAAAGCTCGTCCACACGGCGACGCGCCGCCATCGATCAGCGCCACTCCATGCCACTCCACGCCACTCCACGCCGCCATACGGCTCCTTGCATTCGACCGGTCGTGCATGCAGCTGTGTAACGTCCTCGAATTCTCGTCGACTTGGCCCAAGTGGCCTACCGTGCTAGCACTCTCGGCCACAACCTTTTTCCAGATAATGGCTTCTTCTCCGTCCATGAGCTATACTTATACAATGCTTAGCAGTACATGTAGTGGAGGTTTAACTGATCTGGGCAAAATCCACATATCTGGATAAATTTTTCGAAGACAAATTATGTAGGGACCTATGCGGGCATCCTTTTCAATACATATATGCGTACACTTTGAAGATTCGTAGGGAACTAAGCGGGATACTTTTTAATACACATATGCATATACTTTTTTACATATATACATGTATTTTTTATATGAGGTCAGAGCACATATCCGGTTGCTCTGAATATTTTCCTTTGGTTTTCGGTGTCTAGTCCTTTTGAACAGGTGATTGAAGTACCTCATTTTGCTCAGCCTATGTGTCCCTTGAGGGGTCATTATGTTTGGCTGTGATTTGCGGAAAGGTCAAGTTGGCTATAGGTTATATCAATTAAAGACTTCGCCCTAACAAGTAATGAGTTTCTAGAAAATGCTAGTTGTGTGGTGTGAGCGTACTTTGAACGTCTGAAGTTTTAATCTTGGTGATTACAAAACATTGTACGGCATTGTATACTGTTCTTCAGTGGCCCCACTATGAACTCCGAACTCAAAGTCATGGATTTCTCTGAAAACTTGCACGCAGAGGTAATTCGAGGTGCTGACCACGAATATCACATTTATTTCGCAGTACTATTCGTAGTACCTATTTTACTGATTTCATCAATTTTTTGCAAGTTCGACTAATATCTCGAATCGCTCTGAAAAAGTGCATGTAGGGGTCTTTGAAGTTGATGATCACGAATATAATCGCCGTTTTGCGATATAATCTCGATTTCGTTGATTTTCTTCAGATTTTTCTCTGCAGGACAGTGTAGTTTCCGACTTCACTGAAGTTTTTTGGACGACCTT
This sequence comes from Ancylostoma caninum, assembly GCA_037903475.1. NCBI lineage: Eukaryota > Metazoa > Nematoda > Chromadorea > Rhabditida > Ancylostomatidae > Ancylostoma > Ancylostoma caninum. Next base: position 763,064 of record JBAJFG010000197.1, read on the forward strand.
TGCTTCCGAAGCCTTTATAATATCTGTTACTAGCACCTTCAAAAACCCCCGTATGCAAGTTTTCAGAGAGATTCGAGAGGAGATCAATGCCTGGGAAAAATCGATAAGATCCATAAAATCGATATTATAAAAATACTATAAATGGTAATGAATATCCGCGGTCAGCACCTCGAATTACCCCGTATAGGTTTTCGGAGAAATCCATGACTTTGAATTTTAGGTCGATAGCGGGGCCGCTAAAGCACAATAGTACTGCACAATGCTTTGCAAAAGTCAAGTTTATGGTCGAGAGTACTAGCACGGTACAACGCTTGGACCAAGTCGACGAGAATTCGAGGATGTTACACAGCTGCATGCACGAGAGGTCGAATGCAAAGAGCCGGCGGCTGGACGTTCGCTCTAAAATGAAACCATTAAAGAAGGGGGTTTTTGCACATCTGAGTCGGGATATCTATAACTTTGTAATCAGCACCTCCCCCAGATTCTTCTCATATCCAATGCTCGAAATCGAACCTGAGCTGAGACACTGCCTTTGAGCATTGGTGTTTTTTCGGGATTTTTTTCCTAAAATGATCGTCTTCGTCTATTTACTAAGAATATTTTCCAAAATCGTACCCACATTTGCCATCATATGCTATACCAGTTCCGGAAATGGAATGCAGTGCCGTCTAGTCTCCGAGTATATCATTTAAACCTTCTGAATAATTTTCGGGAACTGGTTTTTCGTCGAATACACTGAAATATACCATAGTAAATCAATAGTGAACCAGCTGCAGCCATCTCTGTTCACAGAACTCCTGGTGCTTTGTGGCGAGGATGATGTGAAAGAAGAGATCAAAAAATGATTAATCTGATTAAGATTTTGGTACTATTTAGCTCAATCTGTGCCCAGAAATCTCTAGAATTTTCCCATGGCATCAATGAATTTAATTTGGTATTTTTTTTTGGCGAAAGTATTGTCACCAGAGATTCTTACCCGATTCCTCCATGCGAGGAGAGGAAGTGCATGATTTTTCGGGTAATCGCGGGGAGGTGTCCAACAATCAGAGCTTGAAGGAGAATTCGAATAAGTGTCCGGCACAAACCCGGTTCTTGTTCCGGAAAACTGCGAAGGCTGCAACATTCCCGCAACCTGCTACTGATATGTATGACTAATTGCCTACTGGTTATGGTCACCGTTACACCTCAGAATCGTTTTTGAGATTTTCACAAGAAAAGGACCTTGTGAGCTGTTCATTGCCATCACCTTGATCACCTTGACTCCCGTTGATCTTCGGATGTACCGAGCGGGCGCCAGCAATCCTTCCATTTGTCCCTCTCGCGAGCCAGAGTTGTCCAGTGGATTCTGTCCGTTCGAGGGACACGAAGAGCATTATATCTTTCCTTGAAGGACTTCGTGAAGAAGTCTGACCATCGGGTCGGTGGTCTTCCTGTCGTGCGCTTAACGTCCCGTGGAGTCCAGTCGCTGACGGCTCTTGTCCAACGGTGGTCGTTAAGACGCATCACGTGTCCGGCCCACCTGATCTTACTCAACTTGGCGTAAGCGGCAGCGTCCCTGATCTTCGACTGTTCACGAAGGGTGGAACTCCGTATTCCAGCCCTCACTTGTGTGAGGCGGGTTATTCCTAGCATCACCCTCTCGATGGAGCGTTCGATGACGTTGACCGCATTCTCATCCTGCTTGCGTAACGCCCAGGTTTCCGAGGCGTACGTCAAAGCAGGGAGAACCGTTGTATTGAAGAGGTGGGCACGGAGCCTGGTGTTCTTCGTCTTCTTCACTACGTCCTCGATGCTCTTGTAGGCTCCCCAAGCCGCTCGCTTCCTCCTGCCCAGCTCTGGAGCGAGATCGTTCATCATGTTGACTTCCCGACCTAGATATACGTAGCTGGAGCATTCGGATATGGTCGTTCCGTTGAGCGAGAATGGGGCATCCGGGACCCATCCGTTCCTCATGAACATCGTCTTCGTCAGGTTCAGTTGGAGACCGATCTTTCCACACGCGTCGTCAAAGTCGGCCAGCATCCGTTCCGCTTCGCCGATAGTTGGTGTTATAAGGACGATGTCGTCAGCGAAGCGAAGGTGGTTAAGTCGCCGGCCATCAACTTGCACTCCCATGCAATCCCATTCCAGTCTTCGCATGACGTCTTCGAGAGTGGCGCTGAATAGTTTTGGCGACACGGTGTCGCCTTGTCGAACCCCTCTCTTGACGTCGATAGTGATGTCGTCGTAGAATGGAGAAATCCTGGTCGTGAAGTTGCTGTAGAGCTCACGAAATATCTTGATGTACTGAGTAGGTATGCCCTGGTTGCCCAGGGCTTTGAGGACCGCCTCTGTCTCCACAGAGTCGAAGGCTTTCTTCAAATCGATGAACGTGAGACAGAGAGGCATCTTATACTCTCGCGATACTTCAATGAGTCTAGTGACCGTGTGTATGTGATCGATCGTACTGAATCCTTTTCGAAACCCTGCTTGCTCGCACGGCTGTCCTTCATCTAATGTCCTTTCGATCCTATTTAGAATCACTCGAGTGAAAAGCTTGTAGATGACGGACAACAGACAGATGGGGCGATAATTGCCGATGTCCTGTGGGTCTCCCTTCTTGTACAGCAGCACGGTCCTGCTGGTCTTCCATTGGTTCGGTACCTTGCATTCCGACAGGTACCGCGTGAAGAGCCTAGCCAAGGTGGTGATAAGAACTGGCGGTAGGTTCTTCAGATGTTCCGGTCGAATCCTGTCGGGGCCCGGTGCTGTACGATTCTTCACCGACTTGATGGCATGTCGGACTTCGGAAGGGAGAACTGATGGGACAACGTATCCATCCTCCCTTGGGTGATATTGGGGGAGATGGACGTGGCTATCGAAGAGATCCGAGTAGAAGTCGTGGATGACCTTCTCCATTACCCGTCTTGATGAAGAAATTGTTCCTTCTGGGCGCCGGAGGGCGGTCATCTTGGTCTTACGATTGGCGAAGTCACGGCGGGCGTTGCGAATGCTTCTTCCTGCCTCTGCGGCTTCGGCCAATACTGCTGCTCGTCTCTCTTTAAGGTCTTCTTTTATCGCTTCTCTGCACCGTTTTGCGAGCTCGGACGTCAGTTGGTAGTTGCCTGCGGCTCTCGCGACTCCGCGCTGGCGTATCAGCTCGAGGGTCTCGTAAGACAGTCGTCTTTTGGTGGATCTTGAGCCCTCGGCTCTCCTTGCGCTGTCGCAGAGATGTTGAACAAGCCGATCGTATTCTTCGTCGATGTTGTCGACAACGGCATCTTCCCAAAAGCCGGCTAACGAAGTGAAGAGATCCCAATTGATGACGGATTTGGGAGCCCTCTTCTTGAACTTCGCGGCTTTCTCTCCTTTGCGCGAGAAGAAGAATCTTGCACGAAGGAGGCGATGGTCTGATCCGGTGTAGAACTTCGGTACAACACCGACGTCGGTCAGGCAGAACCTTCGATTGACGATGATGTGGTCAATTTCATTATGGTACTCTCCACCGGGTGACTCCCACGTCCACCGTAGGGAGGTTGGCTTCTGAAACTGTGAGTTACCATGGATGGTCTTCGTCGTCATGATGAACTCAGACAGCCTCTCTCCCTGTTCGTTCCACTGTAGGCCGTGGGTACCGATGTGAAGTTCCTCAGGCGTTCTCCTAGGGCCAATCTTGGCGTTGAAGTCGCCAACAATGACCTTGTAGAAAGTGTGGTCTTCCCTGTAGAACTTCTCCAAGTCCATGTAGAAGGCCTCGATTTCTTCATCGTCGTAGCTGGATGTTGGAGCATAGGCGACGAAGATTGTCAAGGCCGGTATTGATCCACATCTTCTCAGTCGCAAACGTCCGATTCGGGTTGTTAGCTGTTCGAACGAATCGATGTTCATGGCCAAGTTCGTGTTGACGAGGACACCGACTCCACCAACTCCTCTACTGTCGCAGGTTCCAAGGAACAGTTCTTCTCCAGTGTCGAAGGTGGCGTTCAGTGGCCGGTGTCTCCTCGTCTCGGTCAGTCCGATGACGTCGTACCTGATCTTCCTGGCCTGCATCATCAAATCCTCGATAGAAGCCTCCGATGCAAGCGTGCGTGCGTTGAAGGTACAGATCGTCATCATAGTCCTTCTGGTTTTAGGCAGCCTAGATAACCCCTCGGACCTCGTCCTCACTGGCGCCGCCGTACCAGTGACTCTTCCGAGATCAGGGGAACACTCTTTATTATTGCTGTGTCGAGCTTTAAGAAAAAGAAAACCCTTAGGAGATAGCTTGCTGGGCTCTATTCCCCCGCGGGTAGCTAGGGTAGGATTTCACCGGGAAGTTAGCCGGGCTTCCCGGGAGTGGACGATGGAGCTTATTTGTTGGAGGCGACTCCGAACCGCCTCCCTTGTACCTCCCAGTCACTTGAATGCAGGGCTTTTGGTCGGATAGATGTGCAGGATACAATCTGCAGACACGCAAGTACACTCACGCACGCATGCATGAACACACCCACGCGCTGGCAGAAGGTATGGATCGTTCCGACACTGCAGAAACAGGGAGTCCATCCCCTGAATCCACCCGCGTCTCAGGGCAGGCACAAGGTCGCGTGTGGTCCGCGATTAGCCCCCTATCCGCCACCTGGGGACGCGCCACGTAGCCTCGCGACTAACCGGCTGGGATCCCTCTTATGAGGGAGATCCGTGGGTTCATTGCCATGCAAAGGTATATTTAGGTTCATTGCCATGCAAAGGTATATTTAGGTTCGTGCAAATTTGCCAAGAAAACCGCAAATCCTGAGGGGCTTGTAAACGAAGACGCGAAGGTAAGGCCAGGGGCAACGGTGAAGTTTCTGGATGATGTTCATCCAGAAGCGCATATTTTGGGAAATCCACACTCCTAATGAGATTTCTCATCATTCACTTTCTGATAGGATAGCGAAAACGCTCCATGTGTTACAAGAAAAGGGGTACATTGCGCGGATTCCCCGCAGTCCCCTCCGTGGCTCCCGTTTACAAAAAGGTTGGGGCTTCGAAATGAAGTTTTCGGTAGTTTTGCCCGGGATCACGTTAACATACCGTCACGACCAGAAACTCATGGAGATTCTTTCCATGTGAACATCTCGAAAACGGTTCTCAGAGACAAATTCCCAAAACGAGAAGAAACTAAGTCTCGTTATGGTGGCCTGACTCCGTCAGCTTTGAACAAAGATGGGAGAGCGGACAAAGCATGTGAGAAAAAGAAAGCTGCATTGAAACGCTTCATTTCTCTTTCTAATGAACCTTGTGGAATAAGCCTTGTGCAGCCACCATACATAGATAAGCTAGCTAGGTGATGAACCAACACTGCTAATGCTCCTGGGTCAAACCGGAAACAGCAGCCAAAGAGGGATGTGCTTCCATTGTGTAGCCAGTGCCCTCCGTTAGGCCGTGCAGCTTCAACAGTATGCTCCTGTTTTTTTGTCATCTTTTCCCTTGCTCTATTCCACAACTTCCAAGTCTTAGGCAATGTTCGAGCAGAAATCAACCCCTCAGAGGGACCAACTGGGTATGATTGTGTGTTTGAATTGTTTGACACTTGTCTAATCACTGGGCTTGTTGTTGCGAGTGCCTTCCAAAGCCAAGCAAGTCGCGTTGCTTTGAATTTTATATAGCCGTCTCCATTTCAGATAAGCAGTTTGAACGTTCCGATCACCTTTGTTTGCTTATTCATATGGGCTTGTCAAGTGACCTGCTTGAATTGTTCCAACGCGTCAACGAACGACACTTTGCAGAGAAGAGCGTTGAACGTGCCCCGTATGAGCCTTGCTGCTCCACTCAAAGGCAGCACTCACGGAAATTTTTGGGTTGGTTTCGCGGTATATCGGGGTTTTTAGGGACGATGAACTCATTGACAATGATGAAGTAGCGTGAAACACGCGAAAAACACAGAAAATGATGGCGGTATCTCATGTGTGTCCCCAGCGCGACGAGAGTTCCGTGATGAGTCCCGCCACCGAACCCTGCAAATAGCACGAATTTCATAAACACGCCCCCGCTAAACCATATGCGCACACCCTGTCAACAGCGTTAGTTGGCGCGACGGAACCCTAATGTCCAGAGCGGCAGGTGTGTCCATGGCAGTATCTTCGCAGGTAGGCTGCCATTCAAGCTGTTCAACTTACTGTTGCGATGGTCCAGCGGCCGCCTACATGGTAAGCGACTCATTTCAGAAATGAAAATTTCCGTGAGTGCTGCCTTCAAAGGCAGCACCTACGGAAATTTTTGTGTCTGTCATTTTGATGGACCTTAACAACTGTCCCAACAATTCCACGAAAGAATGGCGCGAAAAACTCAGCCGTTTTTGAGGTACTAGTTGCTTGATGTTAAAAATGGCTTGTCATACCGGTTGAAATGTACCTTTGAAACTCGAAATATTAGGTGTGAAAACACTCTTCGTTCACGCCACGGTAATTTCCATACGTGGACTGCTCTCAAGGCTCATGTAATTGATGCAACTAAAGAACATTTCGCCCGCAGGTATTGATTCACTGATTTTATCAATGTATTTCCAAGGGTTTACCGTGCTCAAGCCTTTATCCATGTTCTGCATGCCAGACAACCCCAATGAACTTCATTCCACTACGCCGGAACGAAGCGCACGAAAAATCGACAAAATCAGTGGATAATGGTCGCGCACAAACTCTGGTAACTGACGCCGCCCGATCGGCGTAATGGTTCGAGTAGAAATCCAAAAAGCAGCTAATCCCAGTTGCTGCCTTCCTCAACTGCTGCCATCCCTCAACAATAGCTGCTCAGGGACGAAAGCCTGAGCAGCAGTTGAGAGGAGAATGGCAGCAATTGGGAACATTGCTGCGAGGGTTTCTACTCAGACCAGTACGCCGATCGTGCTGCGTTCGTGCTCACAGTCATCAGAGAAGGGATAGTAAGTGCCGAGGATATCCTGGTTAGCGCTTGAGTTTATGAAGCATACGTGATTTGAACCGCCTGGTTTGGCTATGTTAAGTAGTGTGCTTAGTAATTGAGAATTGAGATCCACATTCATTCAACCGGTAGTGGGTATCGGTGGATCATTGGTGAATCAATCGATAGCGGCTGTGCAAGAAAGCTGTCATTCTTGTGACCATTTAGTTAAAAAAATACCCTATGGGTACGGTTCCGGCACACCTGCAGCGCAACTTGATAGAAATCAATGAATCAATGACCACGCGCTGCAAGGTGGCCTTCAGATTCATGATCAGCGTGGTGAAAACCCCTGTGGGTAGGGTTCCGCCACGCCTGCAGCACAACTTCCGAAAAATCAACAAGATCAATAAAGCAATAACCACGCAGTGCAAAATGGCCTTCAGATTCGTGATGAGCGTGGTGAAAAACGCCTGTGGGTATGGTTCCGCCGCGAGTGCAGCACGATTTGGAAAAAATCAATAAAATCAACAAATCGGTAGCCCCGCCCTGCAAAGTGGCCATCAGATTCGTGATCGGCGTGGTGGATTACCGCAGTATGCCCATTTCGATTACGATTAGAGCTAAACTGAGGAAAATCGATAAAATCATCGATAATTCGATATCCGGATCAATACTATCCGATGAGTAATGTCCTAGGCCCTCCGCCCTATTCGCATGGTGTCCCATGTTCCCGAGCCCCCTTCTTCACCAGCTTGCTCACAGATGCACTCCTATCGTTTGAATTTGGCGCACATGCGCGCCGTCCAGATTTTTGAAAAGTGTCGTGACCGGTCCTATGTTTTATATAGATAACGGGTAGAAAGTCCAAGATCCTGGTCAGAGGGATCAACATGGGGTCGATCGATCGAGTTGCAGCGGCAGCGGACTGTAGATGCCAGCTGATCAAGTAGACATCCATTTCTTTTCTTGTAATTATAAAGCTCTTTTAAACCCTTTAGTTCCCCTTTATTGCATGTCTTACCACAGCGAAATTTTCTACTTGTTATTCTGCTACACCTAGTTTTCGTCACTTATTTCAATTTCGAATTCTTTCATTGTAGTGGGATTATTTTGGAATTCATCAGTGTTTTTGCGACTTCTCGACTGAATATACAATATTTTCCAAGATTTGTTGTCTTTCATTAGTTCCGGAAACACTGCAAAAAAGTGCAAAAGAAAGATTTGCCAACAAAACAGCTGACAAAGAAGGCAGCGATGTCGACCATTTTGGATCGGTCTACATCCAATAGGTCACGCAACTCGGCCCCAATCTACTCGGAAGCGATGAGCTAGAGGTTCCAAAAAACGGGAAACTTGAAGGTTTCTACTGTTTTGTGCATTGTAGCAGTGTTCAGCGCATGTGGCTACCCCGAATTGTGTCGAAATCTCGACGTCGAAAATTTCCGTGGGTGCTGCCTTGAAGTGACAGAAAGATTATTAACCTTACATACACATAACCTTACATACTCAGACAAAAATGTCAAGACATGCGGAGGACAATAGCCCTCATTTCTTAAGGAAGTTTATTGGTCATGCGGTAACCGCCTGCTTCGGGACATGCGAAGGAGGTAGTCGGGGGTGCGACACACCCCCTAACATTGATAAAAGCGTGGGTGCGGAGGAACATGGCGGGTAATCCGAGAACTCCCCAATGCCTGACCTCACAAAGCAGTGAGTTCTGCCTATTTTTCTACTACTTGTAGCCCTGCACTCCTATCATCGACCGATCGATGATCCTTGTAGTATTCATGTTCATCGCCGATACTGTACCTCCTGTGGAAGGGGCGGAGCTGACCCGTCTCATGCTAAAGATACTTGTTGCTAGTCAGTATGATGCTGTAAGCCGTATAAGGCACACTTTACTCACTCTCCTCGCATTGCTCATAATCTCATGTACAGTATGATAAATATACTCCACTGAACCACCATATCTATTGTGCATACGGACGATATAAAGTCCAATAGTCTAAGGCGCCACCATCCGCCACCTAAGTCGCCACAACTCCACACGAGAAGTATAATAACGTATAATACGCTTTTTGTAGTCATAATCACTCTGGAATTTCTCTCACAATGATGTTTATTGAGTTTCTTATTGTCATATTCACTCTAAAAACGGCATCCGTCGTTTAATTCTCTGAAGTCGTCTCTTTTACAATTTGAGCGGACTTCCTACTCATAAAAGCATCTATTTTGCGTCTATTTTGGTTCCTGCCTGCTTCAGAAATCGCTTTCGAGATTTCTATGCTGAGAAAGTCAGTGTGAACTGGCGTGGACAGTGGTATACATGACAGAACTCCAAAAAGGATGACTCTGTTTCTTAAGAGGCTACGGCTGAATCAGCACTTCCTTATGTTGCTTGGAGAGATTACGGGTCAACACCAGAAGTGACTCAAACCTCAGATGTTGCCTATACGGACTCCATGCCTCGCTGTTTGCAGACCGAGCTACGGGTTACGTCTGATCAGATTACGGATGTGAACTGTAGTCTGGCCAGGAAACAAGTGTCCCATAATGAAATCGAGAGCTGAAGCTTTTTAATATTTTTCTACAACGTCGAAAATTGCCAACTATCGCAATCAGAAAAATTTTCTCCATATAACGTTAACATACAAATTTAAACCTGCCGCAAGTACGCACCACTGAGAGAATACTCATGGTAAGACTGTTGTTTAGTCTTCAAAACCAGAACTATGGCAAAAGGTGGCTAAGCCCACAGAACCAGCGTGAAGCTGCTCGTCTCTGATTTCCCAAAGTAGATTTCCATGGCTTTCATGAGATATTACATTGCATGGGACCATGCTATTTGAAAGTGGGTGGACGTTTCTTGCACGTAATGCACTTTTCCTCACTGGGCATGTACTCAATATCCCCCGATTAAAAACCTAACACTCGATGAAATCAATTATTTAACCAATAATTTTATACGAAACTGTAGATATATTTGTGCACAGTGTATCAAACAACCCAATAGGTACAGTCTATCCGAAACGACGAGTCCCCTCAGCCGGCGGGAAACGGGAAATGTCGTGGAGGCGCGCCTGCGGCGCGGCCGTCTTGGCAACGTGCGTGAAATTGATCAGCTGTTGGAGATCAACGCCGCCACGCTCAATCGGCAAAAAGTTGGGTTTTTCTTTGTTTTTATTCAATGTTGTTCAATATCCGGTTCACAAGGGAAGCCCCGAAAAATGGTTGGTTGGCCTACCTTAACACTCATATAAGTCTGTCCAGCGGCACGATCAGAGTAAAGTGGTATCGCAAGGCTACGTCAAAAAACATAATTCTGCACGCCATGTCTGCACATCCAGCACCCGTCAAACGAGCTGTTGTACGAAATATGTTTAAAACTGCTTACTACATCAGCACTGGAGAGGCCGAGAGGCAAGAATCACTTCTCATGGCATCCAACATCGCGAGCAGCAAGGGGTACATGGCTTCCTCCCGATTTCGGACTCGGCATAGTGGAACCCCACAGAGAACCCACGAAAACAAGCTAACGCTCTGCCTACCATTCGTCTCCGATGAAATGTCTGCAGACATACGTCGATGTCTTAAGCGGGCGCAACTGCAAAATGATGTTACCTTAGTTAACATACCTAATGATAACATCAAAAAGCAGTTGGTTAGAAACAGACTTTACGACAAGGAGTGCATATCGAAACATTGCATTGTCTGCCCGCACGGAAAGAATGGAGACTGTTCGAAGGCAGGAGTTGTTTATCAGATAACTTGTCTGAATTGCGGAGCTCTATATATTGGGGAAACTGGCCGTGTGCTTAGCATTCGTATCAAGGAACATCTGGCAAGTAAACGAAGAGGGAGCCTTGTATCAGCACTTGGAAAGCATAGACACGAAGGACACAACGGCAATGACTTTGACGTAATGTGCACGATTCTCCTCCATGAGACAGACATCACTGCGCGAAAAGCATTAGAGGGGTTCTGGATTTCCGCCAGGAATCCGAGCATGAATAACCGGAATGAATGCGTGTCCGTTACCAATGACTTCCTTCCCTTCGTATCACTGTGCGAGCTGTAGATTACTACGATACCCAAACCCGTGTTCCATCTAGGGTGCAGGGTCGCACTCACTTGTCCGTGGTGTGCGTTTCTGATCGGTGCGGACATCCGCGAAAACGGTGGACTCAAAAACGGTGGTTAGTTACTTGCTGTCTATGGGCGGTTCTGTCTAGTTGATCCGGAATGATGTTGCATTAGCCATTGGTGGACGCAACATTTGGTCTCGAAGAACGCATAATTGAGCTTTACACCACTTTCAGGCCTCCGAAGAAGACGTTTAAGTCGAAACGTCAGGCCCTAATAAACGAGTTCCACCAAACAACCTGGAGGTAGCAGCAGCATACAAAGCATAGTATCAATGTTGTGATTTCTTTCGCCAATATATCATCATATATCAGGCCGTTGCTTGTCTGAGGCCGTTTTGAACGTTTCCTTTTTTTGGATGTGTTTTTTCTGGATTCTACTATGGTCACCCAGAAAAACAAAGAAAAACACATTCAAATAAAAAAGAAACGAGCAAAACAGTCTCAGACGAGCAACCAGCAATGGCCCGATATATGCTGATATATCCAAAAAAGAAACTACAACAATGGATAAAAACAAGGAAAACCTACCTTTTGCCGATTGAGCGTGGCGGCATTGATCTCCAACAGCTGATCAATTTGACATGCGCTGCCAAGAAGACCGCGCCGCTGGCGCGCCACCACGACGTTTCCCGCCGGCTGAGGGGACTCGTCGTTTCGGATAGACTGTATGTCATCAGCGATTTCTGGACAAAACTAAGCAAAAATCAATGAAATCGGTGTGAACGGTAAAGCAGTCCATATTTCTTGGCGAAAAGGGTGCTAAACAGATACGGCAAAGGTATGCAATGTATGTCAAAAATGCAGACTAAGAAACGAGAGGTTGGCACTTGGCAGAGCTTCGACAGAGGTAGCAATTCAATGACAAGAAATACTAGCCACTCTGAATTTCTAGAGAAGAATGAATCATAAAACCACGATAGAATATCTCGAACTCACGACTTACTCTGGAATTTCTTGTGGATTTGCGACTTTCCTCGATAAACCCGCGCATTCCTTCAGTGAATACCGTGAGTAACGTAACTCCCGCACAAATTTCCTCGCTGGATCCACACATTGTCACAGTGAATCCAAATTATCATTGCTTCCCGCGGTGGATTCGCACATGCCACATGGTTGACCTGCACATGCCCGCTGTGGATCCACTGTAGATCTGAGAAGAGACATAGTAAGCTCAAAAAAACCACACGTGTCGATAAGCATGGTCTAGTAGATAAGAAGTTAGACTTCCAAGAAAGCATTCAGAAAGGCAGGGTAGGTTCAAATCTCTGGAGGAGAAGAGATGAGAGGATGGGGCGGAAAGATCTCAGAGAATTTGCAATTTTCTGTCTTTGTTGAGCACGCTATCATAGATTTACCAGATTAACCGAACTGGTGCATGCAACAGCTCACCAGGCAGCATTTGCTTTAGCCAGCACAGATAAAACTGTTAATAGCGACAAGGAAGAGTGAGATGAATTATCTATGAGAGTATCTGATGAGGAACGGCCTGGAAATGGGTCGCGCACCAGCTTAAAGGCAGTCTCTCACCTCATATCACCGGCCGAAAATCTGACCAAATTCTCGGTCGGTGTACGAGGCATCTCCTGCCTACGGCGCAGTTTTCCGCCATAAGACTACCTATGCGATCAACGAGATCAGCTGAGGAGTATGACAAGACACACAGTTCCCTTACCGAGAAACTCGTCCACGCTAATTTGTATTGGTCCCCCCAAAACGGGTTTTTAACGGTTTTATTAGAAATCATGTAAATTATTAGACTAAGCGCGTCGAGTAGGTCCGGCTTCGGTTGGTACGCTAGTATCGAAAATGAGGTGAGATACTGCCTTTAAGTACCCAACATATCAGTACGATTGAAAGGCATACTCACTTCTTTCATCCTTTTTAACTTTCTTCCATCTTCATTTATCTATCTCTATTTCTTAATGCATCACGCCTTTTCTGGCTGCGCACCTTGAGTGTATTCATAAATGAATGCTCCACGGTTGATCCGTACATGCCCGCAGTAAATCCGCAGCTTTTGCGTTCCGCACATTTCCGGTCCACGGTGTTCATCCGATTCCCCCCCCCCCCCTCCCAGCTCGGACGAACCGCGGATTCACCACGGGCAGAAATTTCAGAGTAGTCTCAAGCAATTCAAGGATGTTCCTCAAATTACTACACTCTCTTTAACAGAGCACAACCACTTAGGGTGGCAATGTTGTTTAATACCTTTGCCACTCCCATCAAACCACCAAACATTCAGGACTTGAAAAGAAAAAAAGAAACTCTAGAAAGTTCTTTACAATATTTTCGCAAGCACGAAGTGCAGCACTTGTACAATTTTCCCTCGTATAATTTCGTATCTATCGAAATGAAGCTACCCGTAGTAATTCCATTATTTTTTTCTTTTTTGTAATCCCATCAGTTTTTTCTTTTCCTTTGTATCTTATGTAATTAGCGTGCTTCTGTCATTGACATTCATCCGTAGCTAGTTTCTGTTTTTTTTCGCACTTGTTGGATTTTTTAAGAATTTCCAGCTAGCTGTCGGCATATACAGAGTACCTTCATCAACCCTTGATGATCAGCATCGTCAAAACGAATTTCTATATTCACTCATTTTCAACCTTTTTCAAACCTATATAGACTTATTTTTTTGTTTACTGAAGAATTCCGGGGGCCTGCAAAATGCAGATTCGAGAAAGAATACAAAATGAATCGTTTTTGTTTTCATTTTTACTCTCTTGAAGAGGATGCTCGAGCGGTTGCCTTCCGTTTGGATATCCTGTTTGCTTTATCTTTAACCCCTAAAAGCAATGTTCGCTACATGTTTGCATGACGTTAGTGATTCATGCGATGGACTTCCTGAGCTTTTAGTTGAAAGAAATTCAATTCCTTTCTACAGCGGAGTTTGTCCGTTCCTTTCACTTTTGTCGACCAACTGGACGAAATAAAGTTAACGACGAGAAACTTCAAATGTTTATTTGATAAGGTCGTTCGCCGTTCCCCGTTCAGTTTTCGCATCACAGATGCAGCTTGCTTTGTTTCGCGAATTCCTCACTTCCCTGAACAGGTTCCCCTTCGCTACATGTGTTTACATCACGGTAGTTAAACACTATCTCGATATTTTGTACCCATTCATCGAGGCACGGAAAGTTTCTATAAGAAAATTCTGGCGCTCCTAAGCCGAAGCTGTTCCCGGGGCCAAAATCCTAACGAAGAATCCAAGATTCACCCCATTTGAGTGCGACCCAAATTGGCAGAAACTACCTCAACAATCAATGCACAAATAAGATTTCTTTCCTAAAAACCTATTTGCAAGTGAAAAATACGACAAAAAACTCGGAACAAAACACGAGTTCTTGAATAAAATTTTTTCTAGGTGCATCCAATGGAAACAAGAACCCGGCCGATGTCTCTTCTCGAATTTTTTCGCGTCCAGATTGAACCGCGGGCAGCAGTTCAACTTGGACGCGAAAAACTCAGGAAATCTCTGACTGCTTTACTAAGAAGCTGTTTTGAGTATTTAGCAGTTTGCTGATCTGTTTACAATAGGAAGGGGTGGAGTTTAAGTGTGTGCGGTATTTTCTGTGCTTTACGATTTATGTACGTTGCTACCATTTCCAGATCTCTATTTCAGTTTTCCCATTATAATAAATTGCACCTGAAAGACCGAAAATTCCAGAAAATCGGAGCAGATTTAGAATTCAAATTCCCTTTAGAAGAGAGGATATTCGAGATTGACTAACAACGAATAACGCAGGAGTAGTGGGCTATGGATTCGACATCAGCGTTGTCGGTTGCATTGAAGTGCATCTATTAAACAAAGCGCCGTAAGGGGGCTAGAGCGGTTAGAGATACGGGGCGGCACTCATAGACACCGCAATCTTGAGGCGCAGACTGTGTGGCGAAATGGCCGATTTCCATGGACGCAGACACGTTCGCTTCGAGACCCGAAATTACGTCACTGCTGGCTCTCCCGCATGCACGGGATGGTGATTTCATCACCGTCGCTGGCGGTCTCGCCGCATAGGAGTGAGGGAGTGTTTACGAGCTTTCAGGCTGCACAATATACGCAGCAGGAAAACCAGCCTTCCATTGTTGCGACGCTGAGTGCACTTGCAGGAAGAGATGGACGGGTGATATGAGGGCTGCCGCGTCTCGGAAGCTCGGGAGGGTGGACCTACGCGGTCGCCTAATCTGGTGGGTGCTATTGCCGCATCGCCTCTAAATAGGAAGGCATGACATTGTATATCCAATCAACTAAATACGGATACGGGTCCACCGATGGAGAAAGGGCCCGCCGTGGCCCAGTGCTGTGGGGAACGCCAAGAGGTGGGTCCACCGATGGAGAAAGGGCCCGCCGTGGCCCAGTGCTGCGGGGAACGCCAAGAAACGGGTCCACCGATGGAGAAAGGGCCCGCCTGGCCCAATGGTGCGAGAAACTCCATGACATGGGTCCACCGATGAGAAAGGGCCCGCCGTGGCCCAGTGCTATGGGGAACGCCATGAGGTGGGTCCACCGATGGAGAAAGGGCCCGCCGTGGCCCAGTGCTGTGGGGAACGCCATGAGGTGGGTCCACCGATGGAGAAAGGGCCCGCCGTGGCCCAGTGCTGTGGGGAACGCCAAGAAACGGGTCCACCGATGGAGAAAGGGCCCGCCTGGCCCAATGGTGCGAGAAACTCCATGACATGGGTCCACCGATGAGAAAGGGTTCGCCGTGGCCCAGTGATGCGGGGAACGCCGAGACACGGGTCCACCGATGAAGAAAGGGCCCACCGTGGCCCAGGGATAAGGGGGCCGAGACACGGGTCCACCGATGGAGAAAGGGCCCGCCGTGGCCCAGTGGTGTCCACGGGTCCGCCGATGAAGAAAGGGCCCGCCGTGGCCCAGTGCTGCGGGGAACGCCGAGACACGGGTCCACCGATGGAGAAAGGGCCCGCCGTGGCCCAGTGCTGTGGGGAACGCCATGACACGGGTCCACCGATGAAGAAAGGGCCCACCTTGGCCCAGTGCCGTGGGGAACTCAATGACACGGGTCCAGCGATGAGAAAGGGCCCGCCGTGGCCCAGTGCTGTGGGGAACGCCATGACGTGGGTCCAGCTATGGAGAGAAGGCCCGCGAGGGCCCAATGGTGCGGGGGACACCAGGATACGGGTCCACCGATGGAGAAAGGGCCGACCGTGGCCCAGTGGTGTGGGGGACGCCAGGATACGGGTTCACTTTAGTGTTGAGAATGACAGGATGCGAACCCGCCCCTGGAGAACGGATCCGGCTTCCCTAACTGTGAGGAAGGCGCCAGAATGCGGGCGCTCTGATGGAGGAAGGGCCCGCCGTGGCCCAGTAGTATGGATAACACCAGGATACGGGTCCGCCAACATAGGATTGGTCCGCTGTGACTCAGTAAAGTGGAGAATACCAGGATACGGTTCAGGCCTAATGTGTGAAGATGGCGCCAGAATACGGGTCCACCGATGGAGGAAAGTCCGCTGCGGCCCAGTAGTGTGGAAAACACTCGGATACAATTTCGCTTTGTCCAATAATGTGGGGTACGGCAGGATACAGTTCCGCCGATGGAGAACGCGTCTGCGTTGGCCCGATAGTGAGGAATACGCACGAATACGCCATACGATGGGGAACGAACTTCTCATTCGCATACTCAACTCATAAGAAGGACTTCATGTTTGGGCCCATTGGAAGATTTGTTCTGCTTCTCTTATATGTAACTTATAAGAAGGTTTTTGAATTTGAGCTCAGTTAATGATTAATTTTGCTTATTTGCTAATTTTCTAAGCATTTTGCACGTGTGGAGCTTTTGCACATGCCTCAAGTGGCTGCCCCACCCCACTTTCTAGCGTCCCGAAGGGGCGCTAGTATATAGTAGTTTTAGGAATGCAAACTGTGAGGAAGCATCTTTCCCTTGTGAGACAAGGTTCTTACTAGATATTTGTAGGTACTTACGTATCTTTTGTCTTCTGTGACGTCTTCTGAATGAGAAATGATGTTTTTCACTGATGTTATAAATAGCTGCTAACGACATCAGCGAGAGTCTTACTCTCGAGAGCCGCGAAAATAAAACATTTCCACGCCAGCGCTGCAGTTTCTCCTGTCTCATACAATATTTCGCTTTAAAAATTATGGCGAATTATTTGCTGAGTCCTTCTATGTATCTGTTTACTAGGGAATAATTAACAGTCATCATTTTCACTTTCTGAGGGAGTTGAGGAAACTGGCTATCCATGCCGGTTCTGTTCAACTCTTCGAGTTTTGAGGTTTTGGAATTGTTTTCTATAGTCACAAGAGGATGTGCTGAATCTAGCGTTCTCGGTATCATGTCGAATTCCAATTTTACTGTAATTTTATTCTTTCGTTTCACGCTCAACGGAATTCGATTTTTGACTTCACAGGCTTTACGTACGTACATCTGACGCAGGTCTCTGAATAACATTGGCCCGGCCGAGTTTCCAAGGATACGTACCTCATTCCAGTAATATTTCCTTATTGGCAATGACTACAAAAATAGAATGTCTTAATTAGTTACCGTTTCTACATAGAGCAGCTTCAGAAGACGCGCGATTCCTTCCGAGAGCTGCAATCAACACTCTTCCGAAGAACACGCCTCTGGACACCGCAAGAACCACTGTAACACCGTGTCTATTCGTGCCTTTACTCACTGCTCGTGCAAAAGTTTCCTAATCCCATTAATCTCCTGAATATGGCTCATTTGCTAGCACAACGGTCTGTGCCACCACAAAGATGAAATCTATTTACCAGTCTATCTTCTCTTCTTTGACAGTCTTTGTTCGATTTTTATCCATAGTTCGGCCATGATTCTTCTCCCAGTGTGGCTCTCTTTTCGTACCTCCTCGCCATCCTGAGAGGGTCCTTGCAAACGCTGCAAGATTTTGTGGTGTACAAAACTTGGTTCTTTTTTTTTCGAGAGACTATAAACCAACTCAGCAGACCTAAACACCCTGTTCCTCGTAAGATTAGAGGATTTTAATACTACTATTGAGACGTTAGTGCCAGAGCAAAACATTTTTTCCAAATAAATGATTGCGCACTGGCGATGCCCAAATCCACACGAAGTTCATGCAAAATCTACGCATACTCTCGTAGAACATACTCCCTCTGACACCTTGTGCAAATCCTACACAAGATCTGATTGTGAGAAGAACCTATGAATTTCTTGAACCCATTCTTGTACCTATCCACTCTCATGTGAAACGCGGTCACAGTGTTTTCTGAGAAAGCATAAGTATGAATGTAGTAAAAAGAATAATATTCACCAACAACAATTGTTGTTGGTGAATATTATTCTTTGGAGGCAACCATATAACTATTACTTGGGAACCGAAGATAAGAAAGTAATAGGAAAAAGACTAAAGAACGCGAAAAACTCTGGAAGTCCCGCAGAAATGGAGGTGCACGCGTAATTTTCTTCCACCCTGTAGTATTGACTCCTAATCCTTGATATCAAATTGTATTATAACATATTTGGTAATATTTTCTCTCGTTCCAATCCATGGATGGCATTCGAGGGACTTTCTCTACACTGGGACGCGCTTGTTGTTTTGAGGGAATCACTTTCAGTTACTGCTATTCAGCTTGTTGTTGCAAACTGCCGCTGCTCTCCCGTTTGCCGCCTTATCTGGCATTATCCAGAGCCCGCCACCCCGAACATGTATATATAAGAATCACTCAGAATAATTTGTGTTTCTCACGGATTAAAATCAAAAATGAAAGTAGAAGCACTAGCACAAAAGCAATGGCGACCAGAATTTCAGCTATGTGTGAAACTACGGAAAGCTTGACTTCTTTCAAGTGAAACATTATTTTCTTCGTGCACACATAAGCCTTTTATAATGCTTCTCATGAGATGAACTCATATCATGATAGCGCTACGCTCTCACATATTTATTTCAATTTTGTTTTATTTCAATAACCGGAAACGGTGTGCTATAAAACTAATGCCATAATCACTTGAAATATGGGGGTTTTACATGACAAAGATCTAGCAGATAAGTAGATACAAAAACAGTTAAACACTACCCCTTCAAATGGCACTGACCATCTACTGGCATAAATAATGAACGGAAAAAAAAGCTGCAACCTAAATGTATATCGCTACCACCTCAAGATGTTTAAGTAACTGTTATATAAAAAGAATTATGTTCAACCATGTCCCTAAAGAGGAGTGCCAGGAATACTCGTACCAGCCAGCAACGTATCGTCCAGCGAATGGCCTTCAGAACATGATGGAACTTCGGGATGCAGGTACAGCGGCTGAGAACCATGCGGAACCAACATGCTGAGTAGCCAGCAGGCCTCAGCACATCCTTACAGAATCGCAATCCTTCCCTACTATGCTGGGATTCATGAGACGTTAACCAAGCAAACCAATGATAGTCAATGTTACTGGTTATCGTATAGACAACGTAATGTTAGGAGACGCTAGACGCGGGAATCGCGGTTTGCTAGTCTGCTTCCGATTGGCTCTGCGTTCGTGAATAGCAGCCATGACGCTTCACATATAACTTTTCAATCGCAGCGGGGTTGAAAGTGGAACAGGAGCGATTGAATTCTTTGAAGCTTTGTCAGTTTTACAATCATTCATGATTTCTTTTTGAAATTATTACTGTACTTACTTGCTCTGATTATTGATGAGGGGTACTCTCACGAGAGGTCGAGAGGTTCAGATCGCATCTTGCGCACTATAGCCATCACAACCAGAGGCCTTATTCGAGAGCCATAGCTTATATATAACTAGAAACTCGAACTAACTAGTACTACCTAACTTAAATCAATGGACATTGTTTGATTGAATTGTGACGGGATATATCTTATCTCAGACTGTCTTTAACAGTTGGATAATTGGATTTTTGGATAATTCTATATCTATTTCTATCGCTTTTCTCACACATAGCGCTTGAACAAATTCGTTATAGAAGAGTGCCGTGTACATGACGTGATGCTGACGTTATAAACGTCAGACACTCTAGGCCATTGTAAATCCTGCTTAATAGGAATTCCTTGAGGGCAAAGTCTTAAAAATTGTTCGGACATCTGCACTTCTATCTTCAGAGGCATGTTTGTCTTTTTGTTACGAGTCGCTTTTCATAGCAGTTAACGTTACGTTCTTGATGATTGTCCATGCAATAAGTGCTTTTCTTTCTTGACATCATACCTTTTATTTTTGCCATGACCATTCTGATGCTTTCGTATTAATTGGTTGTAAAACGCAGGCGGATCATACTTGAAAAGCTGGTGATGGAGAGGAAGAGCACTGAAGAACAACTTTCTGAGAAAGAAAACAAACATGTTGTTTCGCAGAGTATCTCATCACTCTTCACCTGCAAATGATTCTGTTTTTTTTCTGTCTTACAGACAGAAAGACCCTGTATTCTCCTCCCAATTCATTCATTCTTCTTCTTTAACTATTACGAAGAAGAGGGCATTATATTAGCAATCTAAATGTCCTTGAATTTTTAGGTATATGTACAAGCCTTCATCTAAGTGCTTCCGCCAGTACTTTGTGAATCTATGCTCCGAACATGGCTGTTATTGCCTGTTTCGTTGATTCTCAGAAGCTCAAAAACGATTTGTCAGCCCAGCTTTGAATTAAAATAACTTGCAGACAACCGTTTAACTAGCAAATCGTTGACAATATGTTTGACGTCATCATGTCACCCAAAAACAAATCAGCAACAAAAAAAACTAGGCAGCAGCGAAAAAGCAACCTTTCCTTGCGACAACTTGTCGAGAATGAAGGATCCAAACACGTTGCCGACAACCTTCTGAACCAACAACTTGTCGACAAGAGAAGGAGAAAACAAGTTGTCAACAAGCTTTGTGGCAAGCAAATTTCAGATGCGATCAGAAAGTTGTTTGCCAAATGCTTGCCATCAAGTTTTTTTTTTTTTTTGGGGGGGGGGAGGGAGTTCTGAGTGGTTGCGGAAGTATCTGAGATAACAATAGCGCGGGAGTATAATAATTGGAGACATTGGGGAGAAAGGCAAACTCTAGGCAAAGGTATGTATCTACTTAACTATCATCACTTTTGAAACAGATTAGCGCAAAGACATCATGTGGTAGTCATCTATGGGAGGCTTATTCTAGCGAAATCCATCATCATATTTACTACTTCTATTCAGACGTTTTACGGATGTGTCTGTGATGTTAAATGTGAAGCTAACTCCATTCTTTTCAGTTCAAACGTTCTATTTCCTTTTGATAAGAAGCGTCTCTTTTTCTTACTTATCATGAGTTTTCTAAGCTGTTATCAGACTCTATGAGAGAGATCACTCGAAGGACTTCCCATCTATTCGAAATACCCAGGCATCTGGTAACCTAACCACTGTTACGTATCTCTCTCATGCAAAGTCATTAGATTCTCATCTGTACTTCCTCATTCGTTTTCCAGCATGGGCCCACCTTGCTTTCTCATTTCCTCGTCCACCCCAGAATTGCCCTCTTTTTCTTCATTATTGTATTTACACGTAGCGCGGCAGCTAAACGTTATTTCGCTCTTTTTTCTCGGACTTCGACTGAACACTGGTTCGTTTCAGGATCTGTCGTCACCACAAAAATCAACGCTGTGTTTGCAATGAGCGCATAGCGAGCTCAGGGACTGCCACCCAGGTCGGTGCCGTTTTGAGTGTTTTCTCTTCTTTGAGCCGTTATTCGGCTTCCACGAGAGGTAGTCTTCTCGCACCTTACTTTTATTTTTGAACTGGCTTGAAGTCAGTTTCCTGTTATTTTCGGGAGGAAATGATGATTGTGCTTCCATTAAATGAAAAATGGTTATATCCTTAGACCACTCGGCCATCTCGCCCTTATCTGTGTATCTGCATTCTTAGAGCTGCGTAAAATTTACCGTGGAGGTTTGAGAAATCCACGTATTTAGCAATGAGAACCTTGAGCATGAAAAATGCCGCACCTTATTCTGGTTTGCTTGAAATAATTTCAAGGATTTCAACTCCAAATCCACGAGGCAATTAAACCGCCGATTTGTTATGTGAGCCATTTCCACTACGCGCCGGATAATGACCTTTCATGGATAAATGGATGTTCCAACAGCAACAGCGATGCTGCATTTCTTTGAGTCTTCCCATCGCCGGTTCAAAAGCGATTATCTCAGGGTTCATGTATGGCTCCTGTGCCGGTTTCTTCTTTGATATTGGCATCATTTAAGCCTCCTTTCTCTTTCATTCAGAGAGTCCTTTCAACAGCCACTATATCAGCTTTTGAGAAGCGAATTCCCGATCGCCTGTGAAAATTGCTAAATAAAAGCTAGTAGCATAGTTGTTTTTACCACTTCCTTCAGCAAAACGAAAAAAGTAAATCATTCGATATCTGAAAGGTCTCGCATGAGAGCTGGCAACGGGTGCCCTACACCCGTGCTTCGCACTCCCTCCGGGAATCAATGATGACGAATGATTATAATAATTATCACTACAAAGTCAATAAAACAGTTCTGAATGCTACTTTGTCAACGACAATTCCCGCCTTGTGGTGATGATGCGAAACTAGTGTGCAAGCTCTCATCACATTGGACTTGTTTGCAATCAGTTATGGGGAAATGACGTTTAC
The DNA here is from genome assembly GCA_037903475.1 of Ancylostoma caninum. Classification (NCBI taxonomy): domain Eukaryota; kingdom Metazoa; phylum Nematoda; class Chromadorea; order Rhabditida; family Ancylostomatidae; genus Ancylostoma; species Ancylostoma caninum. The sequence continues at coordinate 785,636 of JBAJFG010000197.1, forward strand.
GACATCCTCGAGAGGTTTTTAGAAAGTACATAGAGATAGAGCTGTATGTGCTTAGATCTTGTACTTCGCTGCTCCGAAGGCTGTCGTGAGTAGCTTCTTATACTCGTCCCTTGCGTTGTGACAGCTACACCGCAGTATAATGACTAATGAGTAGCCACCTCGAATTAGAATGCAACTTTCGGTTGAATTCTCTGAGTGGCGCTCCATTGTGCAAACGCTGTTTTTGTCGTCCAAAGCAAGTGATTATCGAGACAGCAAGGAAAACGATCACATGGGCCCATTCGATTTTTCCTTCGTGCCCAATCTCTGTGACTAGAAATTTAATATAGTTTGCCCTGCCATTACAAAAACACGTCCCATGTCTCTGAAATTGGGGGCAGGCTGAACTCCCTTCTTTAAAAGTTTTGCTTTGTTGAAAGGAATGGCACTGCTCTCCGATAGCATCGAAGGTTATGTTTCATATATGTACTCTATTTTCCATACTATTTGACTTCATTACTTGTTTAGAATTCAAGAATTCTGTTTATGATTGTGAATCGCCACCCTTGGTACTAGACATTCGGTTCAATTAACTCGATTCGACTTTCGAATTGTTATATTTTGAATGGATCGACTTTGAATCAGTACTAATATGTAATATTAAGCTAATTCGACAAGATCTGCCTTTTCGTGACATCGGCTGATCGAAAAAAGTGTGGTACTTTGAATTATTCAATTAGCTCGAGTTTTCTCGACATTTCGATACCGAGTATAGTGTCTACTATATAAATATATACGTATGTAATTGCGCTTGAATTGTCATACTTTCTACTGAGTGTGTTGAACTGCCATGGCAAAAAAACGAGTCAACTTCCATCTGATGTGATTCTTCTTCTCCACCCAAATTTCATCTATTTATCCGAAGAACTGCAAGCTTTTAATAAAGAGCTGCATAAAATGCAGAATGAATGAAACTCGCAGTGTGTTGATTACCACTATACTTGATGTTTTATTTCGAATACCCCTTTACCTCTATGCCTACTCGTGCCTACTTCTTTGTTCTCTCATGTGCTCTCCAGCTCGCTCTGGCTACTATCTCAGCACGGTTCCTTAAAACGTACAGAGGTAAACTCTCATTAAAATTTCCAAAAATATTGCAGAACATTCCGCATTTGACCTTCATTTGTGGGCGGAGTCAAAGCAGGTAAAAAGCTTTTTGAAATATATAGCTAGTGACAGACGCCAAAATATTAGACGAGAGAGGTGCGATCAAAAGCAGAACGTTGATCATCATCGCTCAGTCAGTGAAATACTTGAAAACTTTCGCGAAAAATCTAGCAGTTCAATTCACTCGGTAATTTCCATATTCTAAACGAGAGCTAAGTAATGTTGAAGTTTTTACCTCGTTAAGTAGAGGTGTCAAATGATCGAAAAATGAGAACCCTAACTCCTGGACAAGCCATATAAATAGCTGTAGAGCTTTCGAGCGCTTAGATTTCCGGATTAGATCTTAAAATATCGATCAAGTCCGTTAAATTGTTTGACTTTCCTTTCCAAAAACAGTTCAACTCACCACTCTTCTATCTGTTCTTAGGATAGCGAAAAGAACGCGACATCTCGACAAAGCATTTGAAAATCCCTTTTTTTCCTCCACTAAGCGAGTTCACCATGCTATCTTTCTTGTGATTGGAGTGGATAAAAGTAAGTGGACCCCCTTGAACACATTTTTTCGAGGAGTGAAAGCCATTTTCTCGCTTTTATCAAGGATTTGTGGATCCTGCCGCCGTTGATGTTGTTTAACAAGCGATACTCAAAAAATGACAAGGAAACGAAGATTATGTAGGCGCTCCACGTTGCTCGTAACTATTTATTCTAAATCAAACTAATTTCCGCTTCTGTTATTTTGTTCCGCTCCATTGATTGTTTTTCCGTGAAAACCCATATAATTTGTTTTTTTCTACAGCCGCGACCTAGGAGCTCTTTTAACATTTGCTCGTTTTCATTTTTTTTTCATTAGATTCACTCTTGATGCTCCAAATAGGGCAAACAGAATTGAATACGAAACTCCAGATATTTCTGGAACCAGTCACGAAAACCGAAACTTACTCTGATAGAAGTGTATCAATACTTATTTCATTTGTCGATAGTTTTGGATAGGATTCCTTTTGACATCACAATGCTGTTCTGATGAAAGCCTTCAGGAATAGCGACCCTGATGAATGGGACCTTTTTAATACTCCTTCTTGAGAGCTGGGCGGTTGCAGGAGCAGACATTAACATGCTTATTCGGGCATTCCAAAGAAGATAAGTACTCTCTGGAAGTTTTTGAAGTCCATTACTTTTTTGCTATTGCTATGCTGGGATGGTGGTCAGCAGGCCGTGAAAAGGGCAAATTTGGCCGGATTTGGGCTGAAATGATGTCGCTCGTCGTCAGGCCATGCATTTACGTACTCTTCTGGATTTCATATGATGGCTGCAAACACTTCCTGGCTCTTCCAATCGGAATCATATGCTGTTCTGTTCATACTTGATTTCATGGTAGATAGAACAGCAGTAGCCTCGAAGAACACTGTAATTGTTTCCGCGCGTCACTGACATCCGGCTCAAATTTCGTGTTTTTTCTGCAGTTACATGCGTCATTCAATCCTTGCCATGCATTAACGAGAAATCCGTGGTTTCTTCGCGCTTTTTGCCCGTGTCCTATTAAGTTTCACTTCGCCCGCTGCGTTAAATATGCACGTTTGTTGCGTGTTCATAGTATGCCTACACTTGGGAGATTTTTTTTCATGATTTTGCTTTGGCCCATTAGTTTGCACACAATTTCACCTGCGTTTATATAGTCTGGCAGCTCAGGGAGAGTCAGTGGAGTGACTTTGTCTGCAGTTACGGCCTCTGCATGGTGTCAGTCAACTGATTTGTTATTTACACTTTTTTTCTGTAAGTTTCGTTGTGTATGGGGTGTGATTCTTCCCATTTTCAAAATTTCTCTACTGCTACTTGGTACTCCTCCCAGACGCATCCAGCGGCGTCCTCCCATCGATAGAGCCTATGCGGTCGTAACTGCAGACAAAGTCACTCCCTCGGCCCTCTGTGGGCTAACGGACTATATAAGTCCGTTTGCTTTCCTTTGCACCATTCTCACTGTAGTCTTCCCCGAAAAAGAAAAACGACAGAACAAAACAGAATTAGCGGAAATTTCTCCATATCTAGGGGGAATTGTTGTGGTATGTACTTGAACTTCCGTTTTTCGTTTTTGTATACATTTTAGAGCTACATCTTTTTGGAGTCAACCAGCCCAATCAATTTGTTCCTGCGTGAATGTTTACCTCGTCAGTTGCTGTCTACGTAAATGATTTACTCAGAATTTCCATCCAACGAATAACTTGATACCTATGAATACCTAATTTGAAGACTACAATCGCATCTGACATCGCTCTGATGTGGTTCCTTGGTATTTTTCATGTACTTAGGGACGTTTTTCTGCATTTCGTTTTAATTTCCAGGAAAAAGGTTAGCTACTGGGGTTTCACCTCATCCCACCCTGTATTATTACTTAACCTATGCTTCTGCAGAATTCATGAAGTAACACGAAAATGTCGGTAATCTTTCGCCTGATATCCGTGATCTGTCTAAGCAAAACCTTCGTTCCAGTCGTCCAATGCTGAAGTAAACGACTGAAATAAGGTTATCGCATATGCATTTAAATATTAGATTAGTCCGAAATCTTGCACCAAACTTTTTTTCAAACAACCATAAAGCTCTTGTTCGTTAATGGAACCTGGTCTGCAAATTTTTATAGTTGGGAGGTAGTGGAACATTTTATCACACTCTATTGTCAAAGAATTTCCATTCAAGACCAAGAAATTCTGAACCGAAAAATAAATATTGACTAATTAAGACTTGTAGACTACGTAGACTCCCAACTACATACATGGGTCATGAGAGCACCAACGAAGGGAAAAATAAGAAAAAAAAACACCATCATAGAGGCAGGGTGATCCATGCGATCTCCGTTCTCCGAATTCACTTCATGGAGATGAGCGCCATCAGAATGTTCTACTACCTCCGCAATAAATCCTGAATTTAGACGTTTGTCTCCTTTACATTGGTTGGGATACGGTATCGCAGCGATTTGCACTTAGCGCCATTGCGACCGGATGTGAGCTACGCCTACATCTTCGCATGACACCGGTGACAGATTGAATTTCATGGCTTCTGGAATCGAGACATATATTAAAATCAGGCCAAGAGTGAAGAGGAGCCAGGCAGCGGCTGTTCTGGTTCTTCTCTTGGCAACACTTGCTAATCCAGTTGCGTTTCCGCTGCTTTATCCCTCAATCACTTTTTCTTGTATTTTTGTATGTCATTGAAGAAAATATGCAACCTTATCTGGCAGAACTTCATCAAATTGTCTTTTAATCTGGCTGCGCGAAGTTTGAAAGTCTGTAGTTAAAGTATTGTTTTGTTTTAGTTTTGTTGAAGCGCAAAAGTTCACTTCAATTTGAACGGCTACTCCATCCAATCATCCAATCGCTCTTTATTTTTAAACACTTTAAATTTTTCGTTTTTCTGCCTCTGTTTCCTTCCACGACCTTGTTTCGACCTACCAAATTTGGCCTTCGACTTATTCATTTCACCAAGAGGTCTTACGCGAACAAAGGTCCATTTCATCGGGTTTATTTCTATAGTTGGATGGACTGTTTTTATTGAATATTTTTGGTAGAGTAAACATAGGATGCTATGCATGGAAGTATTTCCTACACATACGGCTTCCGCATGAGAAATAATACGAATTTTACCAAATTTATGTGGGAGAGTCACTACCAATTACCTCTTTCCAAAAATTTCATCATCTTTTTCATATTGAAGAGGGGTTGTTTTTGTTCGTAATGTCTCTGGCTCGAAAAACCTTACACTTTGTAAACAATATTTTCTTACATAATATGAAATCTAGGATTACATAACCAGTGAGAGGAAGCCAGAGTTTACAACGAACAAACATATGTATGTGTATGTTTCTAGCATATTTTGCCCCCTGTTCTCTATTCTCTGTGCCAAACAAGGTGTCAAAGAATGGAAGTACATACGTGCGTGATTATTGTCCATAAAATGAAGGATAAACTATTTTTTCTACCCGAATCACACGACTTCTAGTCTTCTTCGCTATGTTCGCCAGCAAACACTCTGAGACACTCATTTCTCCGCTACGAACTAACGTTTTGTTCGAATTTCTTCTGTTCTAGTTGGAGGCAGTAACAAGAACGAAGCAGAAAAATGGGTCAAATTTTTGATTCATGACCTTTGCTGCAGGAGGCTATTACGCTGAGCTGCTGGTCGGTAAACATTTGAGACGATAAGACATTTTTCCGTGCGAAATCCAAAATGTCTCTAAGAAAGCCGTTTTGCTTGAATCATTCGAAAAGAAGTAGAAGTGCCATTTTCTTCGTGTCCGTGACCTTTTACTCAGTCGTTCCAACTGAATTTGAGAGAACGAATAATGCTTCTCTGTGCTCACTCAACATCCATTGAGCTGATCCGCTCTGAAAAAGTAATATTTTAAACAGAAATGCTTGTCGAATTAACCTAGGAACTAGTCTAAGAAATCTAGAATCTACATACGGGGTGTTCGAAGTCAGATAGTCAAAACTGTCGGGTCAAGACGTACGCCGCGAGGCGACCGCGCTGCACGCGCATGCTTTTTACCAAAAGGTTGTTTCTTCAAATTCGGCGAACTAAATGGTGTCGGTGACCACCTTTTCACAGCATGTCGGTTGCAATATCATTCACCAGTCCCACTCAAGCCTAGAAAAGTTGTCTATCCTCACGCGTTATCTATTTTCACGTAAAAGTGCTCGTAACTTCAAAGGTTGCAGCCGCGAGGCGCTCACGAATCGACCAATCACAGACCAGCAGCGTACCTCTTGTCACGCAGCCAAAACTGTCTAAACGAAGGACATTCAGTTATACAAGCAAATTTTTCGGGTACCTTCTTCCTTTCCTGTATTAGACAGTGGTTTCGTAGATTTTGTTTGCCTTGGAAAGGGGGTTTCGTAGATTTATTTTGCCTTGGAAAGGGTGTTATAGAGACAAACTTTTTTTGCCGAAAACTGTTTCTCTTATGCACTATTTGCTCTTGTCGTTTCCAGGTTGTTAAATTAACATGCTTTTGTCGTTTCTAGGTTGTTAAATTAACATTCTTCATTCACGGCATGTCAGTTTACATACATAGCTTGTGTTTTTAACTATTAAGGGTTTCCTACTCATAGCTCTAAAGGTGAGAAATTTCGGAGGAAAAGAAATGAATCACTTCGGTGGCTCTAATACTCCCGACTCGGAATTTCTTTTTTAACTTTTTTCCGTTCTAAGAAAAGTTAGCTTGCATATCTTCTGATCTGTCGAGTACGTTATACGTAGTTCACTGAAGTTGCTACTGAGAAATGAAGCATGAAAAGCCTAACCAGCTTCCTTCCATTTCTCCTCTAAGAATATGATCCCTAAAAAGAAGTGGAATGAACAGTTGCAAAGTATCTTGTCTATTGGTGTCGCTGCCCCGAGTACTGCGATAATAACGAAGTCTGAAAAGCAGGAAGACCTCTGAAGCGTAAATTCACATGTGCTCCTGAATCATTCACAAGATCAATGTCTAGGACGTTGTTGCCACTCATCTCTTCGCTCTGGACATGTATTCACCCACAGGCAATCGCATTCAAGAGAAAACGTATTTCTTTTATTCAGGAAAAGTTCCTTCATCCAGCCTATTAAAAATAACATCTTTCTGACGTTAAGGGCCAAACCACGTTTCAATGATGACCAAATTGGTATCACGGAGCTTGTTCTTTTTGCATTTTGACCTAATCATCCTTGTAGTTGTGTGAGAAGCTTGGGAAGCAAGGAACGAAAGAGGATGGTCTTCTAAGGAGGATCGTAGCGTAATACGTTTTTCGGCAGATGTTCAACTTTAATGGCTGTCTTTTTTTCCCTTTTCTTTCTGTGTTCTGCTCGAAATAGTGTTATTACTATGGATCAATGTACAGCAAGTCTGTGATACAGTTTCATGTAGGATCTAAATGCACCATGATCTCTACTAATCATGAAAACATGTGTGAGTCTTAATGTACGTATAGGTAGGTGTACGTCAGAACACATCAAGCTAAGCTACGTACAAGCAGGTCATCTTAAACGCAGATACTTTATCGAAAAACTGAAGGCTAGCAAACAATGAAACGTAAAATCCGTAGACCTCTCTTTTCATCAAACGCCTAGGTTCTCAAAAAACCTACACAACTTATTCTAAAAATTCCGAAAATTAAATGAGGTTTGAATTCAAGGATAAGCGGAATACATAAGTACTAGCAGCAGAAAGTTTGGCTCACTATTCACCTCAAGTTATTGCATATATTTGGTTCAGATGATTATTCAAACTATTGGCCTCATCTAATCAGACACCCAAAGAATGCGTAAGCATCAGGACTTTGAGAACAGATCTATTCTAGTATTATGAATAGTCGGAAAGATAAGAAACCACTGAAATATTTATGAACTGCTGAGGGTGTTCCACGTGTTTGCTTTGTGAAAGAAATTCTCCCTGAATGCCATCCTTCTGCCCGACGTCGCAGGTTTTTGCATTCTCCATCTGCATGTCTTCAGAAGCTCCTCAAACATGGTCTTAGGATGTCTACATATGGAGGCACCACTGCCGTTGTTTATCATCGTTTGTGCCATAGTTCAGGTGCCTTGGCACTGAGTCATGGAAAATCCCTCACAATTCGATTTCAGAAAATCTTTATCATTAGTATTACTGCAAGTCTTTACTGCAATTCGCAGCACGCGTTTTTATGATTTATTCCGGTCAAGAATTATTGTTATATTTTGTTCACAGGCATTTTGTCATCTTGCTCTCCTCGAGTTTGTGTAACGAGCAGGGCGCAGCACCAGGTGGTCATTGACCACCAGGACTTAGTAGCGTCCTGCAGATTCAGGGGGCTTAGCACCAATGTTCGGGGCGTAGCCGACCGGTAATCGTCTACTGATGTTAGACACAAGCAGATTTCAGAGAAGCACGTCTGGGGGATCATCAAAATCGTGGCTGAAGATCACTGTCGTTCAACCATTTGTTACATCCCTACCCTGCACTCTGGTGCGCTCCAGTGATAATCAGGTGTTGCTCAACCTGTAGAAAACGTATCATGTTGGAATTCTGACTCTAGATGCGCACTATACCAACAAGTATCCCCCCAAAGTATCACACTTCGTTTTTGAGAAACCGTCATCGTTTTCGAGAAAAAAACCGTCATTAATGGTCAAAAAGTGGTTTTTGACCATTTCTTGACCATTAATGACAGTTTTTTCCAAAAACGAAGACGGTTTCTCAAAAACGAAAGATGCCACTTTGGGGGAGAGTTGATACCACCTAGGCGCATTTCTTGGAGTTGACAGCGTATCGGAACCCTTCTTCAAAAAAGAGAAATTTCCTGGAAAAGTTCCCGGTTCGAGACAAAAACACGCTCCAATGACAGTTTCTTGTATCTGACAGGTCCTACAACGAGTTTCAACGAGTTTAAGCGGGATCAAACAGTTCCGTACCGAGATCGGTTTTTCGAGGATTTTAGCTTGATTTTGAGATTATTTGGGCGCTAAATGGTACGTATTTCTTGCTGAAACACCACTCATCGTCTCACTAACGCTTATTTAAGTCGTTTTTTTAGTGCTATCAGCTTTTTCTGAAAGAATCCTAGCGTGTAGGTACTTAGTAGCTCATTTCGGAATCCGACTGGACTTAGTACTCCCCAACCGACACCGACCACCTAGTGCTGCGCCCTGGTAACGAGCAAGCAGGGAGAGATGCTTTTGGTCCACATAAAATCCACGTAAGATTCTGCGAAAAGCATGCAATTCTGCAAATAGAAACGCAAAAACAACATTCAGATGCGCGTTGACGACTTTTCTTTAGCTAAAATTTGCTCAAGGAGCTCCGCACGTTTCCGCTATAGGAGGGCCTGCATGTGCAGCTCTCGTCTCCTTTTACGCTTCACAGATCCTGTGGTTCTTCACGCTTTCGAATAGCTAAGGTTTCCTTCCACTTCTCATCTGAAGAAGTAGTCGGATCGTTGGCTTCCTCTCGCTCTTTGCACTCTACTTATTATTATTCGTGTAACATGTCTGTACTTTCTTACGGTAAATGTAAATGAACACCGTGAAGGTGTAACCCGAATCTACGCAGTTTTTATGCGGTCAGTAATTAACGGCATACTTTCACAAAGTGAAAGTATCGGAAGAATAGCAAAGAAAACGAGCTACCGCGACATTTGATCCCACCGCGTGTTCGCCATGAATCTCTCTTTTTTCCCGGTGGGTGTGTGAATACCAAACCAACGAAATACCTCTGTTTTCATCCAGGCTCGACGTCACGGAGCTTCTTCTGGGAGTCATTTGCGTGATAATCTTGATTCCTTCGTTTTGGTCGAAAGACTCAATGGATTGCCGGAAGAGAATACATTTCTAAACCCATCTGTCCAGAACTTCACCTCTAATTCTCGTTTGCTCTCACCATGCCATGCTGCTCTGCACATTTATCCATGTTTTTGTTGTAAAAATAGTTTTGCAAGGGAGCAAAAAATCCAACCGTTGAGTCATTCAAAATGGCAAATTCTGCTCTCCTTCTTTCCTCTATGGGGAAGCTGTGCAATTGCAGTGATGCGCTAGCTCCACTCCACTCAAAAAACAACTCTGGTATTTATTACTGAACAGTTATGCATAGATAGAATACCATGAGAGAATATAGGAGTTTAAATAGATCTTCCAAACTTGTATTATTATTAATAACAACTAATGCATTTGTCAATTCAACAAATTGGTCGTAGGGAGGGATTGTCAGGCTGGCGGCTACCTAATAATTGAAACTTCGCTCCTATGTAGTTTATTCATTTCCAACCGCGTGGGTAGTGACACCCTCCACTGTCTATCACCTTATCTAAGCGGTTATATTCACATGTGAGTTTGTGAAGTTTCACACCCTATTTTCCAGCGCTAGCATTTCCTGCGTACTTGTGCTCTTTTGATGCGGATACCTTCTCTTCACTTTTCCCCAATTTGTGTTTCCCTAAAATGACAGGTGGTAATGGCAGGCAGGTTATAGACTGAAGTAACTTCTTTTCGGTGCTTTTCATGGTGACACTCTATTTTCTCTATTTTTCTCTATCTCTCTTTTTTTCTGGCGCTCTTGCATGTGCATCAAATAGTTAGATATTATAAATGAATAAATAAATAAACGTCACTAATCATCAGTCCACAATGACGATCACTGAAAATTCTGGAATAGCTGAAATAGAAGCCTCAATGTTGTTATTTAGTAAATGATTTTACCCTAGATTTTCATGAACCTATTCACATTTATACTTATTTAAATTTGCTTCATATTCCGCAGCTTTGGCGATCACTGGGATAAAATCTAACTGACTGTGAAGTTTTCACTCCAAATTCGGACTGATTTTTGGAAGTCACGCGCCATTGAAAAAAAATGTGTGCAAACTCCTTACAAGGTTATCGGACGCTTGCGTACTAGTCCTTCAATCATATTCAGTTCAAACAATAAGTTGGCCAGCGCTACCAAAGAGGGGCGAGCCAGAAGATGTAATTTCATGCCTCAACGAGCTCTACATACAAAAGAGCGAGAAGCTCTCTGAGTCATGTGAGACTTCTTCTACCAGTTTTTGTCGTATTCTAAGTGGCTTTAGCCTTTCCATTTGACATTATCAATATATGCATTGCATTTTCCTCGTTTGAGTACTTACAAGTAATACAATCATACTTCATTTACGCATTTACCGCGCGGTGTTCTGAACACATAGCAGCTGTGCTTTGAATGCGCAGAGTGCTAGGAGACTTACAGTTGAATTTACAGAGGAGAAGTACTTTGTTGAGTTGATTTGTCTCCATTGTATGCTTGTCCCAGATGTACAGCTTGGAAGCAGTTCGTCATGTGATATTGTTTTCCTTCATCGGTAGTGCTATCCACAGAATTTTTATCACGCACATTTACATATCATTCTTTATCATCTCTTCTTTTCTAGCTGTTCCCAAAGGATTTCCTTCAAATCCATCGCTTTTGGAACTCCATTTCATCTTTAAAGTATCATTTGTATAACCTCACACTGTGTAAGTTCAATTTAAAGAAGCGCCAAACATGTTCCTCCAACCAGCGATTAGCTCTGTCCCAACTTTTTTTTTTTCGTACTGGGACTAAGTCGGCTATTGCGATGAAATTGCATAGGGTTGATCTCCTCATTTGAATAGCGAAGGTTCACCCTAGGTTTTGTGGCCTAGTTAGTCAGAGCGCACGCTAGTTCACTTTTACGTACCCTATGTCTGCACAGAAAACGCTCACTTAGAAGTACAGTTTTCCTTCATAAAGTCTCTAGAATACCGTCTTTGTCTTTTGACAAGAACGAGGCAATTGGATATCATGCGGGACCATGTTCTCTCACTGTCTTATGTTCGACAAAACACTGTATCTCTCCTGAACGTTCACAGAAATGGACAAGAATTCTTTTAGTCCAGACAGGCTTAGTTCTCCTAGCAATCTATGAAATATTCAATGAGGGCGTCTGGCTTTCTCCGAACTGAAGGAATTTCTTACCGTATTCACGTTATGCACTACAAGTAAGCAGGTGGAATCTGCCAATGTCTATTATTCGTGAACGCACACGATAAGGTTCTATACTTTCCATAAGGTGGACGGTTTTCTTTTCTGGTAAAAAGTTGGCATTCGCGAGACCGAATGGAACCTTTGCGACTTACCCAGAAGGGAAATGTGAGGTTTTCATTCACTCGGCCTCCGCAACGTGTCGCTTTTTTTAATCAACGATTTTTGGTACCGTGTCACGATCTTGGAAATTTTAACGTACATACATGTATACGTGTGCAGATTTTCGTGTTTACTCCTCTAATGCTCCTTCCGGGAAATTCTTCTCTACAAGCAATTTATCCTTACGTCGTGGTCCTCCTGCGCTGTGAATGAGTAGTTATTTTACCCGGGCGGGTAAATAAAAAAGTTTCAGCAGCAGGCAGTAGCTGGAACGGAAGCAGAATCGCCGCTCACCGCCCTTATATTTTCATGAATCAGGCCCTCGTATGAGTACAGTGCAAAGGGGACAAACATCATAGATCACTAGAATTGCTATGAACTTGTTGAGAAATATGTGGCTCGTTAGGCCGCGAGGGTCCCCCATCAGTTATCGACCAACTCCAAAATATTCGCTGAACACACCTTCTCATGTGTCTAGACAATCCCTATTGCGTCATGTAGCTTCCTTGTAGGATCCAGCTAATCCATGCTTCATCCATGCGAGCAATCCCTAATCTTGATCAGCCCATTCTTCTTGTGCAGAATAACATTTCCATCTTGAATTTTGGTTTTCTACGTGTGTCCACCGCTTCCATCCACAGGAAATCGCGTCTGATTTGTTTTAAATTTATAACTTCACTCCTGATAAGGCTGAAATTCTATGTTTTGTGAGATAATATGCTAGCTGATAAACTCAATGGATGAAGGCATAGAGATAAGAACTTCCCTTCGTGCTTTTATACGTTTTTTTTTTCGCTCAAATGATGAAAATGTCTGATTCGATAGAATTTAGTAACTAGTTGTTCGGAACACAAGTAGGCTTTCATCAGTATATGATCAAGTCAAATGAGATATGAGAGTTCATGAGACGAGTTTCGAGATCTCTGACTCAGCTGTGCTCAAATTACCGGTAAGGTGCTCTGAATTGTTCATTTTCCCTAGATACTCTTCCAGCTCTTCCGAGCTCGAATCCATTGAACGATGACTAATCAAACCAAAAATAGTCATATAGCCAGCATAGGTACGAAATTATAGGAGGCGCTGGATGCGAAATTTGGTCTGCTAGCCTGGTTTCTCTCGGTAATGCATCTATGTTTCCTAACCCTGGTGAAACCGCCATTATAAATGAGTTCGCTGCACGACCTGGAAGTTGCACTTGCTAGAACTGTACACAGACTACACACCAACACCTACTAAGCCTAAACGCAGGGGCCCATCTCAAATTCATGGTTGAGATAATCGCAGATTCTGCATCTCTTCGACATGCTGAATCCAGCGGTATAGCTCAAATGGCTCAAAGTGGTCTTTAAGCCCGTTTTGGAGGACCAGGTCTGTAACAGTTTGCTAACCCGGGTTGACTTGTGAAGCCATAGATTTTCTCGATGGAATACGCCAAGACTCGTTCGCTAACGCTGCACCCTAGACAGGCAGCGAGCACAATTTGGAGCGATCCGCCTCTGAGCTCCAAAATTGTAGTTCGACTTTTTCGAAAACGGGACTTTCGTCGCTTTTCAACCTGATGTACATTACTGGGATCAACATGCCGAGATGGTTTAGGATATGTCTATGCCTTCAACAGGCGCAATGAAGTGGGCACCTGCCTTTAACTGAGGTCCAGAGGTCTAGTTGACAATGCTTTTCTGCAGCATCTGCCTCAATTCTATAGCTTTTCACCTGGTTAGTGTTAATCCACTTGCTACTACATACCTATAGCTCAAGTAAAGGTGCTGTCCTCCACTGTGATCTGGTGGTATCTCTATTTTTTCAGACATCTCCCAGATAACAGATGTTCTTCCTGTAGCCAGTGGAACTCACTACGGGTCCTAAGCTTTGTATTTTCATATCTTTTGATTTGAAAAATCTACATGGAGGGGTCACTGTTGCTAATGGAGCGCATCACTTTAGACGCTGTCATCTATTCATTTCTGATCCAAATACATGGTGGGCTATAAATGCGGAGATATGCCGTGTCAGCTCCGACACAGGACCCAAGATACCGAGTGATGTCGCTGACCGTGGCGCTCAAATGGTTGGGGTTCAGGTCATCCAACATTTTTCGAAGTGCTTGCTCAACTGATCCAAATTCAGGAGAGGTTATTAACGAGCTCTAGTCTCGGGTATCACCAAAGTCTATGTACATACTAACCCTTTTGATTGAGACCAAAGCAAATGAGTGGTTATTCGGTCAATCCAATGGCACCTAAAATATATTTTTGACTGAGTCCTGAATCACACACGACTTGTAGGTCAGAGCAGTGTTCCGGTCAAACATTGCGATAGGACATCTCAGCTGAATTTACCTTCAAGGCAAAACAATTTTCTTCATAGGAGAAGCAAGCGTTGTTACGGTATTATCCCACCCTGTATAATAGAACAGCTCATGCAGAATCGTTGCGAATTTCATAAAATGTCGTGGTCCTCTTAGATGGAAGCAGCACTTGCTTCGATATTGTGATTTACTTACAAGGTAATAAGTCTGGCTGTAATTATCGAATTCTGATAGTAAAGCAAAGACGCCCACAAATCCTTGCAAGTGAATACTGCAGCAGAATTTGAGTCATCCTAACTCTTGGCAATCAGGAAGCCATAGGAGCCATTGTCTGCTGGTATATTCCATGTAGGAGACGTGGTGCTTCACTATTGACTTCATGAAAGCTCCAATATAATGCATCATGCACCATATATCTGACTGTGGACAATTCTTGTGTTTATTTATTTGAAGGTGTTAGAAAACGTTCATGCGGTAGACAACATATAGTCCGTTGAATTGAGCTCTTGAGAAGAAATACACGTAAAATTGAAGTAGCACTTGAGTTCTTACAAAAAATCACAGTGCTCAATCTGATTGTGAGTGCAAATTTTCGTCGGCATCAGAGCACTGGTTCTGAGTTCCGTGGCCTTAGCCTTTCTCACCCGTGGCGCAATTCTGGGTCGAAATTCCGGTCGTAGGATAATTATTTAAATCCTGTCTCCGCTTCAAGATATGTACTACATTCCCTAAACCTAGTGTTAAGGAAGATTTTCCTGTTGATTGGTTCAAATATGGAGACCCGTTAATGCTCACATGTGACAAACGTATACGCTAATTCTGCTCGCGAGTTCCCTGGTATGGAGCGGACAAGTCTATTTTTGACATTTTTTGTGGAATAAATTTGGATGGGATAAGCAAACGGGATGTGGGTATTTCTGGGCTGTACCATCATGTAGTTTCGTGCAAAACCTATTTGTAAAAGGACACAATTACGTTGTGGGAAATGAGATGTACTTCCTGTTAAGGGGGATTTCATCCAAATTCCCTCTCGCAGCAGCGGCGCTCCGTACCTCAAGAATTTGTCACGAAAGGTTTGACACAAGTTGTAGATTTCTTGAAATTGGTTGGTGTTGCTTAAAGGCAGAGGGCCACCTCATTCTGCCTGTTGGTTTTATCAACATATCCTAGACCTTCTCATAATGTTGATCACTGGGATGTACATCAACAGGCACAGAAGCGACGAAATCCCCATTTTTGAAAGGCCCGAACTGGATAAAAATTTGGAGCCCGGAGGCGGATCGCTCCAAGCTGTGCTAGCTGCCTGCCACGGCTGCCGCGTCGGTCAACGAGTCTTGGCGTGTCCAATTGATAGGATCAACGGCTTCACATGTCAACTCGGGTTGGCAAACTGTTACCGACCCCGTCCTGGAAGACGGGTTTATAGACCATTCTGAGACAGTTTATGTATACCGTTGGAACCATCGCGCCGAGTAGATGCAGAATCTGCTGTTAGCTGAACTTCGAAAATGAGGTGGACCCCTGCCTTTAAGAACATGTGGCTAAGCCCTCTACTGCTCAGGTCAGCCAAAACTTGTATCGCTCTCAAAAACCTTTTCGATTAGGCTATTCCTTCTAGCCACGATATACATATAGGCCCATTTCCGAAAATTAAATAAATTATTGCACTGCACGAAGTTACTCTCAAAAAGGCTTAAGTGAAATATTATTCCAAGAACCAACGGCGGTTTTTAAGAATGATAATGATTTTGATATAGAAAACATGCATGCACCCAAGAAATTTATTATTTCGCCAATTTACTTTCAAATTTAGGTGAAAATTTCTGGTTAGAAAAATTACATTTCCACGCTTTTCTGCTGCGTACCTAGAGAAGAAACGGAACTTGATCAAACTTGTAGATACATTCTGAAACTTCTAGGTATCTGTACCACCCTAGGAATGGCACCTGTGCCGATTCTTGCAGTGGAACATGTACCTTTTCGGGCTCTAATAGGTAAACACACCTTGCTTCAGGTAAAGATATCATACCTGTACCACTCTGCGCTGTCCACGTGTGCACTTTTCCTGCACCTGTACCGGGAATTTTTCGGTCACAAATAATTAATGTAGGCCTGTACCGATAATTGCAAGATACTGCGCTGGGCCAGTCCCGGGTCTGCATACGTGTTATCTGCGGTACTCTTCGTATATTGGAGTTTCATTGGGTTTATTTCAACAAAATTCTCGTTACTTCAAGGTTTTGGGGCGGCACGGTGACCATAAGTTTCCGAGTGCGGAAAAGATATTACAGCATATTAGCATATGAATATGGTATTTCTGCTGGAAAACGGTGACTTCTCCCGCTACTCCCATCTCTTTCATCTCCAAGGAGGCTGAGGAATATTTTTAAGAGTTTTCAAAAGCTCAAAAATACCTTGTGGATGAGCACTTGCAGCTCAGTGGTAAGAGAAGCCCTTCCGCGCACATACTCAGCCATCCACGAGTCTTGGTCGGTTAATTGATTCCAGAGCAGACCGGAAGCATGAAGCACTGGTTTGGTTTTATCGGGTGGCCTAGCGGGTAGTACTACTATGACTCCCAGGTGAAGACATTACGTGGCACATTCCAAAGGAGATTGGTTAACATCGACCATTTTATCAGTTTTCCTCTACTTTATAAAATAAGCAGAAACCACTAGTTAGCATAGGTAAATCTTTATGTTGAACGGCATCCAAGATTGCTAAATTCTTTGCTGGTCAACTATAGCAGATACACATAGCTGAAAAGTTGACCGATGAAGAATTCATCCATTTTCAGGTGTAGTTCAACATAAAATCTAGGTGAAGTAAAATTGGCGAAGATTTGACAAGAAACGATCATGGAGCCTAAACTATTGGGTTGCGCGATAAGTTCACGCTGTTCTTTTCATCTTGATTTTTTATCAGGAATCAAATTTTGTTCAGTTGCGTATCAGTAACCATTTTGTAACTCTTGGGTTTACTTTTTAGAAATATTCTAACCGAGTCCCTTAATTCTCGCCACACTTCATTTTCTATTGTGTGAGGTGTGAAGCTCCAGTTCAACTAGTACGACAAGCTCCGACAACAACCACTGTTCCACTTCTATCGTGGAGCAGATGCAGCTCAACAGGCACCATATATATATATATATATATATATATATATATATATATATATATATATATATATATATCGGTATCTAGAGAGAAGCAAATACTTCTGAAAGGACGGTGAAAAAATTTATTCTTGCTTTAGAAAGGTTAATTTTACTCTGGAGGATGTCCCTTCCCTGAATATAGAGTTTTAGGGAGCATGAGACGTCTATCCGCTAGTTTTTGCTCTAGATGTAAAGAAGAACCCCTAAGAATGTTTGATCTTGAGATCTCTGGGTTCAACTAATTCATTTCGCAAAAAAAAATCCAGTGCCCCTGAAAAACCGCACGAACGTATTGCCCAACCATTAGTTTACTTGCTCCAATGCAAACTATTATCCATGGAATTGGGAACTAAGTAGAAGTGCAATGGAAAGGTTTGAAATGAAAATAAAGAAGATCTTTTCTTTACGCGATTTTGCGCCTATACGCACTCTTCTTTTATTTACATACATTTTTTCCGATCATTTAGAAGATCCTCACTTTGTCGTCGAGGGCGGACTTTTATCGCTCCCTTCCATTTTTTCCTCAGAGTTCTATTTACAAATTCCTTTCCCATACATCTACTTTTCCCCTTTTATTTTCACGGGAAATTAGGTAAATATTAAAAAAACATCTTGCTCCTCAAGTCATGGGTCGCTATTTCAGCTAAATAATCATAGTATGGCACTAGCAGCAAGATTCTGCCTTTTCAGGACTTCTTTGGAATTCAAGCTCCTTGCAAAACTGCTCCTCCAATCCTTGCAAACCATTTAAAGTGGTTGTATGGGCAATAATTCGCCTTATTTGCTTCTGTTGAACTTTTGAGCTCAAAGCAATTCCAACTTTATACATGTTTCATGAGCGCTTTAGTTTCCTCGAACTGTGAGTCATTCTCCTCAAGTCCAGCACATTCGCTCGCAACTACCACCGAAACAATATCCTTAGTGTTTATAGAACACTCACTATGAACTAGCATTTTCGAGAAAACATTACATTCGTGTGTATTATGACTAATGCTTATGAATAATGCAATAATGGCGTGGACGACAACGATGAATATGAGGGAATCTCCGTAATCCTCATCGTAAGTGCGTGGGTTTTTCTATGGGCGCATCTACTCTAGAGGTCTCCTCCATATTAATCCATGAGTAATGCCAGTGACAATTTCCGGATTGCAGGATGAATGCCAAATTTATGGATAACGTGACTATACATACAAGGATAAGATAGGGACCTCTAGAAAGTATAATTAGAACAAGGTACTCGAGAACTCAGATCATGGCGCAGGAGTTCGGAGGTACGTAAACTCACCCCATCGACTTCCCTACGATGCCAAAGCTTGGATTCTTCTGCGCTAGTTTCAGGAAAAATCCTTTAGATCTGAAGTTTCTGTGCCATTTCTGGAGAAATGTTGTTTTGTCCATGATAGGTCTAACAATAGTCAATGTGCAGTTTGCGTCGATGAAGGGCTGCCTTCTGCAGTTGGAAGAATGCCTCGCGACCGCGCCGCTCGCACTGGAATCATCGCATTGATAGCGAACCATTGGGGTTCCCTTGATTACTCGTTGGTTTTCCTGATAGTCCACAGTGGGATGAAAAACTATTGAGCAGATTCTGAGTTGCGGCGATTCCAATGCAAGCGCTGCGTGCTTACCGAATTCACGAAGAACGCGCGACGCACAGTTTATCTATCGCCGCCCACAAAATTCGCTGGAACTTCCTGGAGCCTTTAGGGGATCTCAAGCCGGGTAAGGACCGTTGGAACCAACCTCTCCCTAGAAGTCTACAACAAGCACTGCGAATCCTCACGCGAGGTATTGTGTCGCTGTGCGTTTCTGCTCTGATTGGAATAGCTTATTCAGTGAATTTGTGGGAAGCTTCACTGGAAAAGTTGAAGTCGGCTGGCTCTATTAGGCATGAGGTGTGCAGCAATAAAGGTGGTTTTACTCTAGATGTAAAGATTCCCCGTGGCCGCCTGCACCATTAAGATTACTCAGGCTATCGCTTTAACAGCACACAAGTTTACCTATTATTAACACCAGCGCCAGTACGTTCATTCTGGCTAATCTCCTTGATGCATCCATCCGGGGACTGTCTTCATTCTGAATTTCTATACATACCATCTCCTCCTTCACCCCCCCCCCTCCCCTCTCACTATCACGCTGGAAAAGTACGTATGTGTGATCTCAGGAGCAAGCTACGCTTCGAAGAGAGATCGAAAAGCAAACGAGGCTTCGTACGTAATGCGATACGAAATCCACATGTGTCAAACAGTTGCAACACATCCGACGTAAACGCAAACTCGCTGCCGTGGATGCTGGAGCTGC
The DNA here is from genome assembly GCA_037903475.1 of Ancylostoma caninum. Lineage (NCBI taxonomy): Eukaryota > Metazoa > Nematoda > Chromadorea > Rhabditida > Ancylostomatidae > Ancylostoma > Ancylostoma caninum. Next base: position 805,187 of record JBAJFG010000197.1, read on the forward strand.
ACATGTTGCGTTGCTCTGCCTCGGGTAACATCCACTAATGGTCTTCTTGGAAAAAAATTCACAAGTTGCACTGCTTTCGAGTTCGCCACTCCGTCCCTAGATCTCAGTTTCTGCTTTCTGTCGGCTTACCATTCCTTCTTCTCTTCCTTTCTCTCTTCATTCATTCTTTACTGATTTGGACATTGAATTTCTGTCACATTCGCTGCTATTCTAGCACTACTAAATGTCAAATACATGAACCTAGCGAGTGACCCCCTTACAATCCTTGATAAAAGATAAAAATGACAATAGATAAAAAAGGAAATTGCTTCTCCAAACACGGAGAGATTCAAATTAAGACCTAAGTCAACAATAAGAAATAGGTGTAAGATTCTTTTAGATCGAAACTGGACAATTTTTCCCGAGTCTCACACAAGTATAGCACTTGCAAGGTTGAGGACTGTTTTGTTTGCCTGCCTTTTCATATAAATTTCTGGAAGAAAGAAATGGATTGTCGCTGCTGCTCGTCTGGACACGTTACAAATTACTCCCCATACAAGAAAAGTAAATATTCATTACAATTGGTACTGATTACGCTTCCATTTTTCATGTGATCTACAGCGCCATGGCGTCCTTCTGCAAAGACATTTGTGCCCTTTGAGTAGGCAATTAATCATGTAGCTAGACGGATTAGCCCATAAATCTTCTGGATTGAAGCTGTTTTGTGGAAATATCTGATACTGGGCTTCTCGTCTGTTTTGTCTCTTCATTCAGAACCTTTCATTCATTCTCCTCTGCTTTATAATGTTTTCATTGTTTCAAGATTCTCTCCGAGTACAGAGACTCCGTTATCATATCTGGTGGACCTTGATACAGAAGCTACCAATTTTAATGATTTTGCATGGCTATAAGTTGAAAAATTTTTGACAGCATCTCTTGAAAGCGAAAGGCTCGAGGCCCAAATTTGGCAACAATAGATGGATCGGAATTTATCTTCAGATATGATTTGGGCTCGAAAATAGACTAGATTTCTCGTTTCCTTCTTTAAAAAATTCCTTCATTTTCAACAACTTCACAAACTTCTTATTTTGGTAAAAATATTGGTCTCGTGAGTAATTCCCCGGTCTTGAACTTTTTGAGTTTTTTCAAAACCAGACTTAATTACATATGTACGTATATTCACATATCAGTGCCGGACGCAGGAGTTGCTTGCCAAATGCTTGCTAAAAGTTGGGGGTGAGAAAAAAGTGGCGATTCCCACCCTAATTAAAATTATTAAGCATACCAACTTCTACAGAAAGAATTAATTATGAATATTATAAAATAATCACAAAGGTTGCATAAAAATGTGCCAATTCAATATTCTTATCTATTCTAGAAAGTAAGTTCAAAAGTTCGGTGGCCCTTCTCGGGGGAAAGGGGAAACGTCTGTTACTGCTACATCTAGGTATTAGCGATGTACCTATGCGCAAAAACTTGTTTTTTTAATTTTTGCTTAGTTATTCACGCCACCCGATGCGCAAGTTTGGGTTCCCTCTGTTCTACCAGTAATAACAGAATTGACTCTTCTTCCTGCCGGCAACCACTGAATGCAACCAAGCTCGAGCGCAGGCTGTGACCCTCTTGTAACTACATAGGTTCGTGGTCGCCTCAGGATCACAGTTCGCGTGCTACTCCTCATTCACCGACCCCCCCCCCCCCCTACCTACCGTATCACAGACTCTCTCCAACGACAGCACGGTTGCAAACGAAGACATCACCTGAAGCTGCTCAAGGCGACTCGATAATCGTGTGGTACGTCCAGACGTCAGCGTAAATTGCAGCTCTGCATCTACAATTTCTGTTTGTTTTCAGTCGTTGTTGTGTTTTTGTTGTCGGTTTTGACATTGCTAGCGACGCGTAGTCGGCTGTTTGCAACTTCCTGATCCCTTTGCACGGGGCTTTACAGTACCCCAAGGAGACAGGAGCGTACCCTAGTACATCCTGTTACATGTCGTCGAACAACTGCTCCGCTGAAGCGCTCGTTGCACTTCAATCTAACGCTGCTAGTGGTTTTCTGCTCCAACGTAGAGCAGTGTACATGCAGTTTCTGCTGTGATCCTCTTCCGTTTCCTATAGAAATTCAATCCTCAACACATGCAAACCAATCTTTTTGCGGGGAGGTGTCACATTTTCACTTTGCGTGGCTTTTACACTTGATCTCAGAGCTCTTTTCATGGTACACTTTGAGGGATAGACTTACAAAAGAAAAATTTGGTCCGAAAGATACAGTTTGTTCCAGAAATTAATACACCTCTTAGGTACATCACAGTTTTTGCAACTCTCTAGCAATTACGACAACTGCTCTATTTGGGACATTGCGGAGGTAGATGGTTGTCTAATGAAACCCCCTCCTCTGAAAGCAATGAGATTCAGTAATCCTGCTGAAAACTTTGCAGAGCCATTCGGAATCCCCGCTTTTCTTTTTAGTCCTCCGGTTTATGACAAATTTTAGCCTTTCATTCTGCGATTTGGTAGATAATCTAGAAAACATAAGGATCTTGGAAAGTTGAAGCTCAGCTCCGAAGATGAATTGAATACAGCCAGGGCTTTTTTTGTAGTTTCCAAAATGTGGCCGTTTTTTCCCGTCATTTTCTTCGGCCGGAAACACATCCTTTCAGGAAGTGAAAAAATTTCTCTATAGGAAAGCAGGAATCAAAAGAAGTTTTTCTCGTTGCACGCTCTTAGTTTCACGGTGATTTTGCGCTCCCGCCTTCCGTTTCATTACATTTTACGGGTTTTACAATTCCACTTGCGAACACCTTGGTTGCGATCCTAACGAGCAGTGAACATACCTTCTGCAGGATCTCTCAATATTCTTTTTTTTTTTTGGATTTTTTCACGGGAACACTACGAACTTCCATGGGAATTCCGTCAACTTTTTGTTTCTACAGTAGGAACGGCATGTACACTGACAACGTTTCATCTTCCTCCTCCTTTCCTCTTTTTGACCACTTCTCCGGTTAACTTTAATCGAATCCCTTCTCAGAGCCGAAGTTCCGGAGGACCACCTGACTCAACAGAAACCTGGCAAGTTGACGACACGGAAGTAAGGTTATTCGACAAGTTAAGGCAATTTATATCATTCCGTCATCTGCGTGCGTCATGCATGCAACTTTATGATGAACGATAGATCGAAACACTCCTGACGTAGCACAGGCACAGGTGAGACAGACGCTATTACGTGGTCATGGCTATTTTGGGCGATCGTGTGCATCTCTCATGCATTTATTTATTTGTTTATTTATTTCGTTACTTGCGGTGTATATGCCGTGCTCACAGGTCTTCATGAAAAATTCCTCGCGAGTGACAGCGTTTCTGACGCACGTGCGTTCGCGCAGTTTATCGGGGTTTGCTGGAAAGTTTTGCGACACTTGCAGTACTTTCACATAACTCATACATAGAGCTGCTTCCTGTTTGCACGACTCCAGAAGTCAGGTGATTGTTCGTCGTAGATGTTCGACCTTTTCTTTTGGAGTTGATGTTGGTCCCTCTGAATTTGTTGAAGGGATAGACATGGCGGATATTTCCAGCAATGATCCTTGAATTTCTGGTCCTTTTTGGAACGGTTGAGCGAATATGGGTGCTTCCTAACGACGATGTTGAAAGTCCCATCCAGAGCATTCTCAGGTTGAGCAGAGTGAACATCGCTCATCACTGTGGCGCTATTAGCCTGAGAAAAGTGGATGAATATTCTCTGGAAATTCCAAGAAGACTGTCATGGCCGAAGGTTCGCTTCCGACGACTTATCCTTTTCGGCTAGTCGTGGCATGCGTGGTTAGCGTACAGGACCCGACGAACTTTGAGGAAGTCTTTTAGTAAATCCTTTCTCTGTCCACGGAAAAATAACAGCAATTCCGGGACACTGGGCCTATGCTCGTCGAATTCGTGGAGCTCATGGGGCTCCCGTGTTATCTATTCGAAGATTGACAACAGTTCCCTTGCATAAGATGCATTCATTGGTAAAATCCAGTGCCGGCCGCAGGAGTTTCTAGCCGGGAAGGTGGGATGAGAAGAACTAGCAGCTCCGCCATTCCGTGGTGGTAAAATTACGCAAATATTGATTGTAATATCAAATATTGATAAACATCTCAAAAATAAACAACAAACAGTAAAAAAATAAAAGGTAAGATATTTCTACGATATTTTTATCTGTTTGGTGAAGTAATTTGTTTGGTAGTAACAAAACGCGTTCGCCCACCCACTTCGTCCGCCACTGGTAGATTCATATCCATAATGTAACGATGATACATTAGAACTATGAGTGCAAGGTGTAGCTAACGGTGACTCACTCATAGTGGTCCACGTCTTAGTCCACAATACCGCAGTGTAGGTGCACAACTTCTCTTCGAAATGGATTTTCCACTTCCGTGCCGATCAAAGAAAAGCAACGTGCATAATTTTCGGCGCGAACTTTCGCTTTCTGAAAATCCTTAAATATATACAAATCCCATAATCTTACGAAGGCGCAAGAAGCCTGCACTTTAGCAAATGCCACTGCGAGGCCCGTCGCATCACGCTGAATTTATTTTCTTTTCCAAAAGTTGTGGGATTTTGTCTTGCCGGGTCCTCACGTCGTTTTGTCCAAGGAATGCTCCAACGGTGTGATCGAGACCTATTCTTTCAATACTACGTATAGCGTTTCTCCTTGTATCGTATCCTTTTCCGATGTGGTGATGACTGGTTCTGACGGCTCCGTTCAAGACATAAGGGTTCCAGCAGTCATGTCTAATTTCGGCCAGAAACCTGGCAACAAAATAGTGTCTCTTAATCTCGACAAGCACAAAATTAGTGATTGTATGTAGCTCACTCCTCTGAAACGCATAGAAATGCTCCTAAAATCTTTTTTTGGTTTAACTTGTTTCGGTCCTTGAGCCTTATTTGTACTTAGGTTCAGTATGCTCCGATTTGTCTACACTCTTCTAACTATGAATGGTTTATTCGGGCTAGCCTTCAGCATATAATTCCTGTCCTCCAACGTCAGAATGCTCACGGCAATTTGATTTTAAACTTCTAAGACATATGTACCTATTTTTCCAATCTCCCCTCCCATACCGCATTTTTGAGAGGCAGGAATGGCAAAGAAGACGTTGCTTGAAAAATTTCCATTGACTTTTTTCCTTTTTTCCTTTTCCTGACCCCATCCAGCCACTTTTCAGAAAACAGAACTAGTGTAAAGTGAAGCTATCCTAACTATGGATAGAGGAAGGAATTCGCATTTTCTGGGCTAACCACGCACATATCGCATTTTCGGCGAACAGGGAACCAGGAAAATCTAGTAATTATTAGGACATGGTTTTTTTTCTCCAAGTACGCAAAGTTGGCTAGCAGTCGCCGGGAAACACGTCTCACGCACAATCATTTTGCTGAACTTGTATTTCCTATGTCTGTATGTGCATATTTTCGTCTTAGTTTTCTCTCACTTTTTTAGTCTCTATTCTTATCATCCTAGAATCAAGAGAACCAGGAAAGTCTAGTTTATGTACAAGAGGAGTGATGGTGAGTGAACGAGAATGTCGGACTAAAAATAGCTCATTCGGAGCAATCACGACCATGCAACGAGACTGTCATACAAAAGTCTCATGCACGTTTCTTACCTGCATGAGGAGCTATCTCAAATTTTATAAGATTTCCGCTGAAATCTAAACTGCTACATTCTGTTCGCTTACTTTTCACTGATGGGAAAAATGTCCCATGAATAGATTTTAACCTGAAGGTATAAGAAATCCTCTATCTAGATGTCTTAGAAATTCTTGAAAAACTTCATTTGTTCCACGGTAGGTACAGTCGGAAATGTTTGGGGGAATATTTCAGACACAGAATATTTCAGACCCATTAGGTGAGAATAAGTCTCGGGTATATCGACGATTTTTTAATGTAACGCTTTCACAAGGGCTTCGCTTTGGCGCATGTGGCTCATAGTTAGAATGGCACCCGAAAAAGTACAATAAATAGTCCATTAAGCGTTTCCAGGCCTTGGATCGTCATTACCGATCATGATTTAACGATGTCATTACCTTCACCGTTGTAACATTTGATTTTCTTCGGGAGATATTCAGAAAGGTTCAATGTAGACATAAGACCTCCTTGTGCCATGCTTCCGCAGAAATTGCTGTCGAACAAAGTTGCCATGTTTTGGAATACTTATACAATGAAAGTCCAAGTTTACAATGTTTGTTCGCACTATTTCTACCCGCAGGGAGTTGGCAAGGATCTCAGTTCAACTGCACAATTTCCAGTGAACGTGATGTCCAACAAAGTTGTATCTACATAAGTGAAAACCAGGGACGAGCGGAAATACTGCATAAGACCGGCAGTCGGAAGTTCTATGAAGTACCGAATACGGCAAAATTTGGAGAGATAAAAAAAGTATGTATAAGTTGGCGTCACTTAATACTACCGATTCTTTAGAAATCTAGAACACTGATGCTCGCATCGCGCCAGAATCCAGGAATTCTCGAACTTCCAGATCCAGAATCAGGATCTTCCCTGCTGGAGGCCTGATATCCTTATGTGCTAATCCATCTAGCGACGAGTGCTGATAGGGTCGATGATCATGATCGCTGAGATGGAGTTAACGCAGAATTATTGAACCCTATTCTTCTTCATTTTATTCCTCTTTATATCAAGTTTTTTTCTAATATGTATGACCAGTATTCTGCCAACCGAAGAATTATCTACAGCATCTAGCTTTCCGGATCAAATCCGTTTTTCCGCAGTGATCATTGGTGGAGGAATAGGTGTCAGCGAGACCATCAATTATTGATGGCTTGACGCAATTTGTTCCCGGCTAATTACCTATCAGATTCCGTGGTGATTAAGTCATAAACCAAGAACAGCTGCTTGGAAGAAAGGAGACAACATCCCTGTAACTTCGAGGTGTTCGGAGCATGTCACCAGAATTATGAACGGTGATGTTGATGGACGCTAGAATGTCGGAACAGTTGCGTTTTTATTTTTTTTTATTGCTGCTTCAGATGATCTAGCAATGGTACTTCTGAGCAACGTATAGACTCAGCCAAATTTTGCACACATCACATACTACACATAATTTTGTAGACAAAAGACTACGAAATTCATGCTTATGGTAGTCAGGATGCCCGGGAAATTTTCAGACTTGATCAGAGAGTGCGAACGCCATTGATCTGGGTGACAGAAATTTTCGAAGAACTCCAAAATATTCGGCATTGCTGTCAATCATCTTCTGCTATGTATCCTGCAATAATTTTATTCCTCAGGCTCATGTAGTCTTGAATTTGCCTCATCCTAATGATTGACAGTGGAGACATTTGTGCGGCCACCTTCATGGATCGCTTAATCCTTTCAGGCCCTGACCAAGGCGAAACCGCCAAAACATTGGTCAACAAGGAGTACTACTGACAACCCCGTGTTCAGCTAACTAGTTAGTCAGTTGTACTGACTACCATGCCGTGGTCTAAAGACGACTGGACTTGTGAACTGGGCCTTGATTTTTTTTACGATGAATGATCCAACAGTTCCTGCCGAGCTCGCGCACCTCTTTTTTCGTTTACATTGTGATATACGGTTTTGCATAGAAGCGAAACAAGACAAGATATCGGCGACAGCAAGTAGCATACAATGCATATGTATAGCGATCCAGATGTTCATGGCATCCCACACTTAGTCCACCAGCTGATGTTTGGATCCATTCTGGAAACTTTATGCACAACCTATCAGTCTGTTTACTTCTTTTGAAGGCAGCCATGCTCTACCTAATCCATTTGGGCAGAAAAGATGGGAAAGCGCGTCACATGAACAAATCCAGCGAAATGTGCTGCAATTCAACTCACAGACAGGTACGCTCGCTCCCCTGTATGGGTAGTGTACCACATCACTCTATGGTCATGCCATGGTGTAGAATCTGTGACTCCCTCCTTTCGTTTCCCACCTCAGAGCACCCATTGCAGCTAAACCAGAGGTCTTCCTTGGGTTCTGACGTAAGATATCCATCATACCTAAATTTCAAAGATTCAGGAAAACGTCTAATTGATGTCAGATTTGTCGCAGTCATGCTAAACATGCATTTAATATGAAGTCACAGAAAAAGAGCGCAGAAATTTCCGTTTCGCATTGCGTTGCGGTTAGGTTCCACCTCGGCTTGGCTAACCAGGCCTTGCATTCTCCGAGGTTGGCAAACCTGTCTAGTGGAGCATGTTTTTCCTTCGAGTAATGCTTCGAAACTGAACCTGTTGTTCTTGGAGCACGAGAGCTTATCCCGCATGTAACCCTAGGCTCATGTGGCAGAAACACTTCTTCTTAACAGAATAATTGTATTTAATAATGGAGCACGGGCAAGGCATAGTCCGGGGCCAAATTCTTCCGAAATGTGGTCGAGGCTGTAGCCCAGGATAGGACACACGACCTCAAAAGCGCCTACATTCTGAAGGAGAGGTCGAATGCGTGGCGCATTTCAAAAATACAACATGGCTTGTCCTCCAATTTGTAGGTTTAAAATGTCACCAAGTGCAGAAAAAACTTGTTGCAATTAATTTTGTAATGAGGTACAGTACTACATATACAGTACTACAGTCACAGTCAACGGGATCCAACTGGAATTGTCCAGAATGTTCGATGCACAATCTCTTGCTTTGTTGTTGACGTCAGCACTTCTTCAAGTATGACGAGAACGCCCTTGGTCACTGGCTGCTTCTCTGCCAACACATCAGGCCGGAACCTCGGAGCAGTTGTCCGGGTCAGAAGCTAATTGGATAGTTGCTGTCCCAGTTGCCAGCGCAGTGCTGCCGCTGGATCATCCGGCATGCCTCCCTTCAGTTGAAATCTTTAGATCCACTAGTTGGTTGACATTTTCGAGTCTATTAAATGGCTGAACCTATGAGACCCCGAAATATAATGAGCCAATAAAATTTGATTGTTCCCCGAGGGCACTCGCAATGACTTCATTCTTTCTTCCACACAACCACTTCTCAGCTTCTTTCTTGGTATCTGCGTTGTTTTTCAGTTTCGATGACCCCTACCAAGGTTAGATCTAGAAAATTAGCTTCAATTTAACTTTGAATCAGTTGAAGCCCAGTCGTCGGTTGAATTGCAGTCGAACTGTTCTGCAATACTAGTTGTATATCAGTTAACGCTTTGCATACCGTTGTTTTCCGCTGACTCGCACCAAATGCAGTAAAATTCCCTTCCTGCTATGTGAACTGTTGAGAAAATCTCATTACGAACTCGAGGAACCATCAAAATCCTCCTTTATGAACAGTTCGAGTCTTGAAAAGACTGTTATTATGACAGCCACTCTTCTAGTCACCACTCTAGGAAATCAGACTTGATTATTAAAGCTCAGAGGAAAGTCTAATTTTCTAAGACACTGAGCGAAGAATACGACGGATTCTTCTGAAAGCCGACGAACGGCTTGTACAGTGAGAGAGTCGGAAGTGCGACACGTATTTTCTATCAAAAAGAAGAAGAAACTGTAAAGCATGGACTCATAGGCAGGTAATGTCTCATCTCAGGATCGTATTCGAAAGCTCTAGGAAAGGCATCGTTGACCACAACGTTATATATGATTCCTTACAAAACTGCACATTTGATGAAATCGATCACTGGCGTCCTGCACCTTCCTGTGGCGTGCGTATGTTCCACTGGGCTTCCCGAATTCTCCACGAAAGATTGGTGCTAGGAACGGGTGTTTCTGCGCTCTCATAAAGAATCATGTAAACCATTGTGAGCATCGTCTCCTCATGTTTCTGCTCGATTAACATCAAAACGATTCAGAGGTGAAACAGTGCCTTTCGCGCATCTATTGACTCCTGTAGTGATTCGGGTTTCCACAATTATCCACTTCCACAGGGACAGAACGACCTAAATTTTTACTAGTTTGGAATGGAATTGTTTAGGTGCATTCGATTTTTAAGAGAAATCTTCCACTATTTCTTCCACCTCCCACCACATTATAGCCACCTCCCACCACATTTTGTTGTTTCTTTGCTGCTGCGAATGCAGTGCCATGATTTTGTTCGTTATACTAGTAGACACCTCCAGCTCATAACAGAAGACCCGTCTCACACGCATGTTGTGATGCATGCCGCCCTGACGCACCGATCCATTTCTACTACGTCTCCTCCACATCTTCATTATTTCTGGGATCGTTGTAGCATGGCCTGCGTTGATTACTAGAACATTGCGCTCTAAAGTACTTTTTGCATACTCGAACCTTCAAATTTTTTTCTGGAACCGTGGCATGTGGTTCTCAGGTCTCGCGGGACTGCCAAAATTTGAACTATTCGAAGTGTCATTAATTTTGAAACCATAGAGTTTTTAGTCAGTCGAATTTTTGGAGGACGAAGTCCGAGTTGTATTCTATTCAATCAAATCTCCACCTTCTGTTCACAAAACCAGTGGTCCATGAATTTTTTTCGGAAGAAATACCTTGTGAAGTAGCCGAAATCCACAAAGCCCTAGAAATTCAGAGTATGTATCTACCACGTCCATGTTCCTTTCACCTCCTCGTTGAAGATAAAATTTCACCATATCCAGAAAATTTTAGCGAATATGCAACTGTGCCCGGTTTGAAGTCCGTAAGTAACACTTCCCTAGAATACACTGCTCTTTTAGGGCTAAGTTAAAAATCGGTTCTTGAAAATTCCCGCTCTGTCAAAATTGAAAATCGGCTCGTAGAGTATCGACAGTGCATTTGGAATCTGCCGGGTGAATTACACTCACTGTCGGGTCATAAGGAGTTGATATTTTTTATATAGTAAAATCTCGAATCACACAAAGATTCCTGGTAAAGTCACTGTACCCACCACCTTTATTCGTTTTTCATGGATTACGTCATCCCACTGCTTCAAACTCTGTGAGCTATTTTATTTTGATGGACATGCTTACTAAACCAACCATGAAGACCTTTCTTGCAAGTACAGAAAAGAGCAGTAATATGAAGCAGAGCAGGTTATCACTATTTCTCTAGAAGGATATCCTATGAGGAACTTCCCATATGAGCAGAGTATCACGGAATACTTGCTTGTCTTCATTTAGGCAAATGCTACCGCTCCTCAGTTAATTCGATTTTCGACCTTGACGCTGCTAGGTTGCCTCCATAGCATTTAGTTGCTGGACAGAAAACAAACAGGATTGGATACATTTTGGGAATCAAACAACACTACGAGCATGAGAGCTAGATCCTTCAGTTTCGGAGCACTATTCCCGCTGCGAAGCACTTGCTGTCCGTCATGACATAAAGTCGGCTTAGGCGTCGTATGAGTAGCGTGACCCTCAACAAGAAAACGCGTTTCGGAGTGGACTGCTAATTTGAGTCGATTTTCCCTCAGTGATTTATATTGTTCACCGTTGGTTTGAGGTCCTATAGCTATACAGAATCCAATAAATCGAAAATAAATAAAAGACAATATTTTTCTGTTTTAAAGACAGTGTCCCTCCTCGTTTTTGTGTTTGAGCTCAGCTGATTATGAATCTCCTCGACACGCTGGATCCAGTGGTGTACAGAAAATATTACGAAACAATCTTTCAACCCGTTTTCTAAACTTTTTTATTGAGCCTGGATCTGGAACAGCTTGCCGAACCGAGCTGAGCGTGAAGCCTTTGATGTTATCGATCGGACATGTCATAACGTGTTAGCTAACGCCCACGGATCACTCCGCCCAAATGACCCGCGTTTGACTCTGCCGAAAAGGGGGTTTCGTCACTTTTGTGGCCGTTGATATACATTTTTAAAATCGACGTGACGGGGAGACTAGGAATTTATTGATATCTCCAAGACGCGGAACGAAGTAGGACAACGCGTTTAAGCATCCGTAACGAAGCTATGGTAGTCGTCGCCTGCACCGTACCTCTTGTTTGGATATGCTAAATACGAGCGGGGATCGTGCGGGAAGGAGAGCGGTGATATCAGTGAAGTGTGGGTGCGGAGACAGTCAGAGTAGTGAAGTCACTACGTGTGGTGCACCGCGTGGGCCGTTGATTTCCATACGGAATGACTGAAATGTTAGCCCTAAAGGTTTTAACAAATTATTTTCATTTTTATGTGCGGCACCTTGATTCTAAATTGCACTTCTTGTACACGACGAATACAATGCATTTGTGAAATGAAGGAAATCCCTCGTTTACGTCTGCACAGACGTCATGAGCTCATTTGTTGCTGCCCCGCCCAGCGATTATATTCTGCTCCTAGTACCTTCACCAAGCGAAAAGTGGTATTCCTACAGGGCATATGCTGCATTTCACCTGGAATGCATAATTTCCTTATTAGGACTGGCTTTGAAATTGAAGTTGAATTCAGTGACTTATGCACACAACCTATCAACTACCCAACCTATAACTCGGAACTGCTTGTTGTTTAGTTTTCACCTTAAAAGGATGCTCTTCACCATTTTCTCCAGATCAGGTCCAGCTAATCTTCATCGCCGGGTTCGTTGATTATTACCTTTGAGGGAATGGGTTGAATACCATTCGGGTTCGGGTGGGAACGACAGTGTCCGCAAATTTTCCTAACATTTTGTCGGCATCATCCTATATGTGTATCTGATCAGCGTAATCGACAGAAAAATGGTTTTTTTTTTCAATTCATCTCGGGGAGTAGTCATTAGAATCTTGTTAGATGATGTGGTTAGTGCTTTTTGCCCTTTCCATTCCAGTCACTCACTCGACCGTTTTCTATTTTTTACCTCATGTTGTCTACCACGCGCCATTTTTCGATTCATGGCAAATAAATAAAATTAATGAGTTCATGTATAATATGCTGTTTTCCTAATTTAATGGAATTTTGTGTCTGGCCTTCCAATCCCTCAGCTGAGGCTTCGTCTTCTACGTTGAAATTCGCAGAAATTTGTTGACAACATTGCAAGTATATTATCATGTAATTATGAGTAGTATCAAGTCTCACCCAACAGACTTGTCCTTCTTGTGTTTCAGTCCATTTGCGGACAAATTACCGCAAACCCCCTTATTCCGAAGAAATAGGCTGAATTTCAGTGTGATCTGATCTTTGGCAACCATTTTCTTGAAAAATCTCGCTCGAGAATTGTCCCTATTAACTACAATCTTTCTAACTTCTAAACCCAAAGTATTGAAGGTGTTCTATATTTAGGAAAAAAACTAAAAACCTATCTTGTGTGTGTCTTGGTTATGTTTACATAGCTTGGTAGCCCAAGTTCGCTTTAGCAGAAGCTTTTCTTAGAACAAATCCTGGAAGACAACTTTGTTGCACAATTCGGTGTTCGGCCCGTATTCATACACTTTTTTCACCATTCTCTACTCAACGCATTTGCAAATATTTATTTCACACTGCATCTCTCGTTTCAGCTCCAGGTTTTTTTTCACCACAGCATCGCGTACCCATTGACGTAAATTTGTGCGAATTCTGGTGAGGAGGACATAACTCATGAGCCTGGTACTGGTATACTTCTTTATGTCGTCCACGATTCCCCTACTCGTCAATGCTGTCATTGCGTTGATTGGAGCGACGTCAGCTTTTCTTTTCTCGGGGGATCCCATGGCAGAAGATTATTGCGAAAATGCGCCATCTATCAGCTGCAATCTGTCCCTTCCTGGATCAGTCGGCAGCGTTCATAATTTGCTTTTCTTGGTCTCTGGTTTTGCCTGAAATGAAAAAAAGAAGCCTCCTTCCCTGATTCACCACCCGAACATGCTTGCATATTGGGCAAATTATCCAGTTTTACCACCGTTTGAGGCTGATATCCGGATCTGCGTCGTGGATTTCTGTTCCAGACTTCACCACAGATTTAAGCAGTTTTAATCCCAGTCTAGGCTGGAATGCTAAGTGTGACATCCGATGTTCTGACCAATCCAGAAATTTCTTCAAATGTCTGGGGAACTCGTACATCTTCCTCTTGTTCTCCTCAAAAAAAGACTCTTTTGACGGCAACCTTTCTTTCTTTTGCAGTGCTCATTTGGTTTATTTCTAGCACTCCCGGGACTGCTTTTCTGAGGCCCATCGCCATCCATGACCCTCTCGAACACTCGTTCCAAGGGGTTATTACACCTAATTCCCTTCCTTCCAAGATGACAGGGAACGTCCTCGTTGCTCTTCGGCCAATCTCAGCAGTTGGCTGAAAATTGCAGAGTTAGAATGGAGGACGACGATGGCGCCCTTTTGGATGCAAGCTCATCACGAAAACAGGAAACATGTGCACATGAATGAACTCTTTCACGAAAGAAATTGACTGCTGCAAGCATGCTTTTTACTTTTACTATTCATTTGAAGCTGCATTGACGTTTTCTGACGTCAGCGCTCTCGCCCACTGCTCTAGTCACTTTAATCCAGAATGACTTGCGGAATACTTCTTTCCACCCGGTTAAACTTGGTTTTCCGGCGATGCCTCCATTAACAAACGCTTCCAAGCTAGATCGACTGAAGCTCACACTAATCCTAAGCTCTCCCAGATTTTGTCATGTGAAAATGATCCCAAGAAACCGTAATAACCTCCAATGGACAGACTTTTTGCTTTAATCTTTGTTTCTGCAGATTATCCTGACTCTTTGTTCTGAAACTGCGATGCTGAGACTGCGCACGACTTCTCCTCAAGCCTGAGATTTCAGTAGATTATGAACATTCGAATGCTAACTGAAAACATGAAGATTAATGAAATCCGCGAAAATACCTCCTGGATTCATACATAGAGGAGATGAAGAAGGGGCGTACCTGGCTACGCCCCTACGAGTTTTCACAGTAGAACTTGCGTCGTGTGCACACCACATCCAATTATAAGTGAAATAAGTGCAAATTTGGTAAACATCGTGTTTTCACGAGCATATTTTGTATAGAGTCCCGGGTCTGAGTTCAGGAATGCACAACTGGGCGAAACCAGCTTTCCAAACCACCGTTGACATTCTGCACGTCCTGGTTTTACAAACTCTCTTGATTACGCATTCAGGCCAGCCACCACTGGTTTTCTTATTTAACGTATCATTAATACGAGCACTTGGGAGGAGCCGAGGTGTTTGAATGTTCTCGTTGCTTTGTTAGATATTGTATTATCTTTTTCATATTTATTATTAGACGAGCAATAAATAAACAAAATAAACGGACAATAATAAACACAAAATATGTGAATCCTTGTGTTTTCTTGTCTACTAGCTAGCCAGAAACGGTAGCCACTTCTGCTTGACTTGGTTACCATTTTTTGAATTCCACTTCAGAATACACAAAAGAGTATATGTGTAGCGACCGTATCCATTAGAGAAAACTAAGAATGGGACGGATTAGAACAAATGTTTGTGCGTGGTGTCATACATATGTTTATGCCATTTTATGCGCATCAGGGAGCACATATCCCAAGGGCATAATTCCAACGCGGATATAATTTAGCTGCTTCTTTGTCGAAATTTGAACCTCGTTGCTAAACCTCTGTCATAGAACTTGTTTGGTGAATTCTGGCTGTTTTGCTATCATTTATTTACCTATTTTCTATCGCTGGTATGGAAAACTTTATGAAAAAGGAAACACAAACGTGTTTACCTTCTCCTCTTGTCTTGATAACTTCCGTGTACTACGTACATGTCTATGTGTCATACATCGATGAAAGAACTCGTTCTACACGGAGCGTTATCCGAAATTTGGAAGCGCTACTAGGTCGAGCTTCTTGGAAAATTGTGTCCATTTACGTAAAATATAGAATCCGCCTCTTCGTTTATTTATTCGCTTCACCGAAAATATTCGCCTTAAAAATTTGTTGACTGCCTTGGATTTTATATTTCGATATAGAAGGAAAAATGCGCCATGATTCAACTTCTTTTGAAATTTTCCTTTACTAAGAACTCGCTTCACTAGGGGCGTTTCTGAAACGCCAGTGTGTAATATATGTGTATGTGTACATGTGTAAATAATATGTGATAACATTTCCTTGAAATCTTGGCAGAGGTATCCATTTTGTAATTTCTGAGCCGTTAAACAAGGTGCTATCCACAGCTCTGCAGACAACTCAGGGGTGCTGGTCTCTAGTTCATTCGAAGGAGAGTAATTTGTGGACGAAAACGGATTTAGCGCTCCATCTCGCCATCCAATCTCGTCGATCTCAGGGCACTCGAAGTTCGGTTAATTTTCCGGCGAATTGCTGGTCCACCCTTGAGATTCTGTTGCTCCTCGGTCCTCTGACTAGACAAAGAACATCTGAGCGTGGGTTGTTTTCAACGAGGATATGATTTGATTAGCTCAGGTCATTTCCTCTTCCTTGTTTTCTGTTGCGTATTGCTTTCTGAGACTTGGGCTTCGCATGAGTTTGAAGCTATGTATCCTTGTCTCCCTACTTTCTGCTGACATCGCGCTTCACTGTACCTTATAAAAAATAGTTCCTTTCAGGTTAAATGCGACAAGTCTATTATGCAGAAATGCGGACTTTTATCCACTAATTAGTTCATATTTCACAATCCACACGAAATGGTGAAAAATAAAGCAGATAACAAATGCGTCAAACAAGGAGGTGCACCTAGACGGAGTCATCCACCAGTTGTTGGTCATTCTGTGCAAGCTCGAAAAGGCTCACCAAACGAGCACTCTTTCATGGAAAATTCCTTTGGTCTCCACTTCTCTCCGATTTTTTCTAGTTTTTTTCCTCATGGCTCACTCATGACATGTGTAAATGTATGGAAACAAGATCTGACAATTCTTAGGTTCTTGCAGATTTTGATTACTTATTTATCTGATGTATGACGACCACCTGATCACGAATTAAATAGGTGTAATACTCCAGCGCCGAAATTAACTAATTAGTTGAGTTATGGTGGAACTTCCTCATAGTATAAAAGTATAAAATTGTGATGTAGCGCTTCCCGTGCTCTAAAATTTTCCAATCCTATCTTGACATTACCGAAAAAATTCCTCCAGAGCAATTTTCAATTTCGTATCAGCTGCGAAAGAAGTTAAACTTGTTATTTCCAAGGTTGGAGTTCTCAATCCACAAACTTTCGCCTTTAGACTAGGGATCGATCGTTTTTCTTCCTTCAATGGTGAATGAAACTACTGCTCTTCAGAAAGCTCATACGTTTATAACCAGCACAGCCAAAAACCCGCAAACATTCTAGAAAAAAATCATTGGAAATTCCACGGAATGTTAGGCAAATCACAAAATCTTGCATGGATATGTATTTGCTCAAAGGGCTTCATATTATTGCTCTTTGTGAACCTCATGCTCTATTTTTTGAGGTTCTTCGTTCTGACTGAGGAAAAAGTTCAATTTTCAAACGTGTAAAATGAAGATTTGGAATCCCATTGTAGTTGATATTGCGTCTTCATTTCCATGAATATCCTTTTCTCTTTTCTTCCAAAACTTGAATATTCCTCACATTTCTCGTATCAAGTTCTATGAGAGCTATTTTAAATGGTATTTACCGGAAATTTGACCCAGATGACCCCGACTCTGCAGAGACTTCAAGGAATTCGTGGCTTGTCGCCCATTTTCTGACTTCTGATTTTGTCGGACTCGAAAGTGGGCGAGATGCTGAAGTGTTAGCTAGAATAAACATTTTTCTAACCTTATTCGCAGCTCTTAATTGATTCATTCACTTTTTCATCATGCCGAGATTCAGCGATGGTCTAAAGAACTGCTTTGACCCGACATGAATGAAACTTTTTCATTTTTTCCAAGTTAAATTGGTCTGCATAATCTTCGTGCAAACTTCAATTCTCCTTTTTGTCCTTTCATGTTCCGCAGCTTCATCCATTCTAAATCAGCTCCCTAAGTAATTCATCAACGCGTGCAGTCAATCTCTATCAGTTTGACAGACATTTACTCAGTCGAACTGCATTTTGAGAGAAAAAAGAACTGAACTGGAAGTAACAAGGCTACTAGTCCATAAGTTCGAGAGGTCGCTCTACTACCTTTCTTAACCTACGTTGTCCTCACAAGTGCCCGTACAGGATTGAACTCATTATGGTGCCAAGAAATGGAGAACGAGCTTATAATTCGTATCCATATTGTCTAATTACCTTGTAATTCTAAATAGCCAGTCTCTTCATTCTAGAATATTCCAAAAATTCTCAGTTTGCCAGGTCGGATAACGCATCCTGGGGACCTTGCCTAGCTTTAGCTGATTTTCGACCGTTTTTCTCTGGGCTATCATAACCTATCTATAATCTCCTTTCCACTCTATATTCGCCCTCCAACTGAATGCAGATATTTCAGTTAAAATAGCTTGTCCTAGGGCATGATGCCCTTTTCGAGCTCTTGTCACTGCTCCATTCACTGCTTTTTCATCTCACCAATCCAGGACTCATCAAGTTTGTGAAATGTGCTCTTTTCAAGCCATCTGTCTCAACGCGGCTGTTATCGCTCGAGCTAACGTTATGGAGTCGCTTCTCAGCACCTCTTCCCACCAAACATCGTCAACACAACGCCTTTTTCTCATTTTTGAGCTTTCCCCCTTGGGTCATGGCCGAGTCATTTTAGGGGAATTTGCCTTTCCTCATTTGTAGTCTTTGTTATTTTGAGCCGTTGCCTTCACGTGCCTGTGTTAACAAAGACGGCTAATTAATTTTTGGCAGTGTTTTCTTATCCTGTTTCTCGTCAGCGCATATCCCTGGTCCCTCCAAGATGACGGTCGACGTTCGCCTGCGCGGCATGATTCCTGTATTTCCTGAGTAAGTTCTTTGTCTATCTAATTGTACTTCCACCACACCTCCCCCCCCCTTTTGTTCCATTTGAGATACCAGTTTTTGTTAAATGATCTGTGTTTTTTCTTCTTTTCTTTTATATTTCCATATGTTACGGACTTCTTTTCATTAATGTGGTCAGGAGTACATAACTTGTACACATGTTTTTATCACCAATGCATGACGGAGGAATGTTGAATACGGAAAAAGGCCTTGGGAATTGAGCCGGTCCCACAATCTCTTGCATTTCGATGTGGATTCAAAAGTGCTAGACGCAGCGTCGGTGTGTGAAAGTGTCGATTGCTCGAACTATATGCAAATAATTGTGATTATTCGAATATTCGAATGAATGCAGTGATGTGAGGGCTAATGTTCCGCATTAAAGCTGGAACATAGAAGATTAGGATAACGTTTGTAATTTCGCTATGTGTTAGCTTCTGCTTCACTCAAACTCAGCCTTTGCTTATTCGAATATTCGAGTATATGTCATAGTCAAATGTCAAGTACAGTTTGCATGACTTGTAAATGCCGACTGGGAGAATCTCTCAAATCTTAGTTCTTGTAGTCTTGACGTGGTTCGAGGAAAATTCAAGACTCTTGCATGAGAAAATCAACACAAACTGATATTTAGGCAACCATCTTCAAGATCCTTTATGTAGTATGCTATCCAGCGGGTTTCATAGTGAGGCCCTTAACTGAGTCTTTGGAATTTCCGTGCACTTTAGTCTTGCACTGTGGTTGGCCCACTATGTGGGAGTTTACTGATAATTTGAAGATCATAGGAAAAGCAACATCATTCTCTCAAATGAACCACCCCTTTGGAGCGAAAATTCAGAAGATTCTGTGGAATACCGTGTTTGCCGTATACCTATCGAACCTTAGAACGGGGTTGCGCTGACTATTGAGTGTGGTTCCCCCACATCCAATAGTGGTTTACATGGTTTTTATGAAACTGCTCCACGACATTGTTGGGCAGAGATTCATGGCCCAGGAGACGATAGCCTAATTTTACAGCACTACTGCATAAAGTCCCGCAAATTTTCCTGGAATTTCTTACAGGAAGTCCCTTTGACGACAACCTATTTACGAACAACTTCTACATTCATTCAAGAAGAAGTTCACGATAGCTAAACTCCCACCTGGAAAGCCGATTCGCCTCTGAAATCCTACGATGGAGAGCAGTCTTTCAGCAAGCGAGACTCGCCGTGTCTTTGAGATATATCAGGAGTGAGCTTTGAGCTGGAACAGAGACGAGCGGCAACTCCCTTGAGGATCGACCAGTAGTAATCCTCATGGAACACACACATAGAAACAGATGGTCCACAGCAAGGCCTTAAAAAGGAGATAAATACATACAACATTAAGAATGAAGATCCATAAGCAAATTTCAGATTCTTTTCTGATTCTTATGTATAGGTAGTACCTAAGTTCAATCCAATTTTTTTAGCATCATGGTTGACTATGAAGTTGACACGAACACTACGGAATGTATGTGCTCTGACCTCCAAACGGAGGATTACTCTCCACTCTATGCCAAGTGAGTCTTTTTTCCTCCTCAATTAAGCAGATGTATGTAGATGGAAAGGGGCGGGTAGCCGTGCTTTTGAATGATGAATGTTCGTGATGAAACTACCATCAATCAAATCAGTGGTGATTCTGATGAGCAGACAATAGATAAATGGAGCCTACTGGCCTCAAGCAACAGCACTGTACCCAAGAATCTCACGAAGTTCCTGATTTCAGGTGCAATCTGGCGCTAATCATCTTCGCACTGCCACCGCTGTCGTTGTTCGGAGTCTGCACCAACATCGCCAATGTCTACGTGTACTCGCGGAAGAGGTGAGCTGCGCCAACGTCTGGCCAAGATCACCCGCACAACAGTGACCTTCTTTAAGGATGCAGAACTCGGCCAACACCTACCTGCTCTTTCTTGCCTGCAGTGATTTCCTGGTCATTCTCACGGGTCTCTTCATATTTTGGATAGGTAGGTTGTCGGATCTTTCATGAATTTCCGGGCATACATATTTCCACGGCAATCCAAAAAAAGACGCCACCTCATCCATTCATGCTGTTCCTGGACAATCAGGACGGGAAGAAAATTTTGAACAATCACGACGTAATTTAATTATTTTATGAAAAAATAGAACCGCTCAAAAATGCATGCAGGTGCATGGCAAGCACTTTGACATGCATGTTACTAGTGCAAAAAGTGTAAGGTATACGTCAGCAGTCCTTCGCTAATGCAGACTGCAGTCATCGGGAGAATCGCCCTCAAAAAAGCAGTGCACCTTCATGGAAGATGTTCGGAACTATGTGTCGGACCGGATAAAAACTGAATGATTCAGTTAATTTGACTAATAATTCAAGCACCGATCTGAAAACCTCATAGTAACTCAGCCATCAATCTGAACATTTGACTACTCCAGAAAGAGATTCGTAACTTTACTGCCCTTCTTGTCTTTACTCCGCAGCTCTACTGCTTTCTCTTATTCTAACAATAGAACCTCCGACTTATTCCGACTCATATTTTTGAACTCACGTGCATATATCACGTTATTATCAGTAGCGAACCTGAGGAAGACCTCCTCTTTTCCGAGAATGGGTCGCCAAATTTTTCATTGATTCAGCTTCTCACTATTTTATACCAACTCATTTTTATTTCATCGTCGTTGTTATTCTTTTTTTATGACATTTATTTGTAATCAATTGATGTTGAAATTAATAATCTGCAATGACTTTGTTTTCGAAATTCCATCTATCCGTGTCATTAAACCGACAGAGACTCAGTTTCCTGACAAGCATCGCCTCTACTGGTTGCTCCTTTTTTCTTTCCTTTACCATTGTGAGAGGGGGGGGGGGGAATTTTTAGGTCCCGACCATTCTCGAAACAGTTGCTGTCATTGTTTCATTCTGTTTTGACTTCGTCTGTGCCGTTACTTATTCCAAAATAACCGTCTGAAGAGCATCGATCGAATTTCTTTATGAGAACGATTAGCTGCAGAAGCCGCTAATTGTCGTATTGATGACCCATTCTCTTTTGGAAAAGGAGGATGCACCTCTGGGCAAAACCTAGGCAGAAAATGATGTTAGAGTTTATTATTCCAGTGACGTAGTCATGAATGACTTTCCTATAAACTATCAAAAAACCGCACTTTGAGAGAGCCAGCAGCGGCACATGGGCGGAAACGAACAAATGATGATATAAAAGCGTCTACTATACCCAGGAAATGGGTAAGAACAAAACATTAAGGATTTGGTTAGTGTGGCTCATTCGGATGCAAATCACTCTGAAATGCCTGAATCTTAAACGCTTGCTGGAGGATGTAAAGGCTTTCATGAAAACACTCATGGAAGTAGAGCCATGAATGCTGGATAGCGCAGTTCGAAGCAAAAACCAAGGAAGTTGGTAAAAGCTCAACATCAGGAAATAAGTGAAAACAGAGCAAGAGAAGAAAAAAGATAGAGAAAAAGGCGGAAATATAGAAGGCAAGAAACGTCATTTCTATGGCGTAGTTTCTCTAATAGAGGAAGTACCTTTTTATGATTTTGCGCTTCATTTTTTGGACTTTCGGAGATTGTTGTTTTTAAAACAAACCTTCTACAGCGATAGAGTACTCCTCTCAAGCAGAGTGCGAAGCTTTGCTAAGATATGGAAATGGAATGAAAAATTGAAACCAAAAAAGACCTCAACTTTCACACCCATTATTTTTCGGTCACTAGAAAAGCAAACCTAAATAAATTGAATCCAGGCAAACGTAAAAGATTCTCTCGATCTGTTTCTTAATCCCGCTATTTCACCATGTGGCGCACTTGTTCATCAATACGGAATTAAAATTTGTTGTCACGAAGTGCCTACTACAATCAAGCTTGAGAACCTTGGTGAATGTACAAGCTAATAATGCAAGAACTGAATTTAATTAAATTTTCTTCATTCTTTCCTTTTATCTACCCTTCCGTACCTATACTATTCAGACTCTGCGCGATCATATATTCCCGAGCTGGCAAGAGCTCCCTACACAACGGTGTACACGCTTCCGTTTGGATACATGGCTCAGACGTGCAGCATCTACTTCACGGTTGCGGCTGCATTCGATTGCTACATCAACGTGAGTGTAGATTCTTCACACTCAAGCCATTTTCCAGTCCATTTTCACGCTTCAGGTTTGTTGGAAATCGCAGTCAAAGGACTACTGTACCATAAAGCGAGCGAAGCAGATATGTTCCTGTATTGTGGTGGTGTCGATCATGTACAATTCCCTGCGGTTCCCACAGTTCAATCTGCGGAAATGTTTCCATGAAACGAGCGGAGTGAGTGCGGAAAGATTATAGCGATCAAAAGAGCCATGAAATAGGATGAAAAAGCCGAATTTCCAGGAACAAATCATTGAAATCTGTCCGACATCGCTGTTTTTCACTATAAACATGGTGTACAACGTATACATGTACATGGTGCTCATGACACTGTTGCCTTTCCTTTTTCTGCTCTGCCTCAACGCGATCATTGTGTTCCGTCAAAGCCTCGAGTCCAACAAACAGAAGGAAGTGTGAGTTGTTCTTCCCCACCACTGCTAACGATCTTCGAAACGCGCTGCTGTAAACAAGGTCTTATCGCCACAACCAATACATCAAAAGCGGAATCCTTGATGGCCCTCTCATCGCCAAAAAGTGCGTTGATCCTCTCAGCTTCCAACACCAACCACCATATTTGTTCCTTTTCCGTCGTCATCCCATTTTTGAAATGAAGGATTTACGATTACTATGAGATTGGTTTCACTCTACCAAAAATAAGGAACTGTTTGTCCAATCGAACATCAAAAACATGCAAAAGTGCAGATGTGACTTTATGCGTGCATTTAATAATAGCAATGTATTCATTTGCTCCGATGAGTGCGCAGCGCGAGCGCAGCCCAAACGGCTTCATACGTCGATCTCAAGGCCTCGGGATATCTCTCCCCCTCCTTGCTGTGATCTCACCCTCAACTGCTGAAACCCACATCCTCCTAGCACTAACTGACGAAGTATAGGAGCAACTGAGAAGAGAATAGCGGGAAGTAAGAAGAGATGCCCACAGGCTTTCAACCCAACCTATTAGATTGCCGAAAAGTGCTCCATGTTGATTACGTCGTCACAGTATTTTTGTGCACTCTCATGGAGGTCATACAGGAAAAAAACAACGTGAAAAATGTGGAAGTTCCAAGATCAATAGAGAATCCCCTTATGAGCAGGAATTTGATGTGGTAGCTAATGATTATTCTTCAATAAACAGATTACAAATTCTGCGAAACGCCAAGTGCGCTGAATTATGGAGTTTGTCTAACATCTTTTTATTAGGTACAGCGAATTCATGAAAAATGAGAAAAACATATTGTTTTCTTTCTAGAATGGATTCGTCCGACAGACTTCTGAAGCCGAAAAGTGCTCCATCAGGCGGAGGCGACGACACTATCACCATGATCATGGTGGTTATTTTGTTCCTGGCATGCAATACACTGGTACGCACCTTTAACTATTCCAGCAAGACTTCCAGGACCTCCTCATCTTTTTTCGCTGAAATGCAAATGGAAACTTCCTATAACTACGAGATTCAAGAGCATGCTAACACATGGATAGTATCTGAGTAACTTTTGACTGCAATTGTGGCAGTTAGAAGATGAGAACTCTTAATATTCATGTCCACACTATATTTAAAAAGAGGTGGTTTTGATCGGTAGTAACGGAATACTGGGCTAGTTTAACACAAAAAGACTATGGTCACTTCTATTCAAAGAAACACAGAAACTGCTATCAATTTGTAAGTACGATTTCCCCGTACTTTCACAAGTTTTCGATGCATCATGAGAAAACCTCGCTTGATGTTGTTTATTCTCCTTGTGTTCTTCGCCTAATCTTTATTTGACTGTTCATTCAATCGCATTTATTTTTGTTCTGACAAAATAAGAAATGCTTCTCTCTCAAGCTTGCGTTCCTAAGCCCTAGTCAGTATACCGCCTGAACGCAAATTTATAGTGCTTTTGATAAATGGGGATAGCCGGGTTTTTGCGCCTAGTGTTTGTGTTTTTCGATTTGCTCTCCGATTACTGCACATTTTTTCGCGCTGTTTCCTCCTTCATATGTCTGAAACTGTCTTCAAAGGCAAAACCTACCGTGAAAACCACCTAATTTTACGAGATATCCACCCATCAACTTTCTTCTTCTCAGGCTCTGATCGTTAACGTGATCGAGACGTTTTTCGAGCCAGACCCGATCCTGCTCAATTTGCTCTCCGACGCTAGCAACTTTCTGGTCGTCTTCAACTCATCCGTTAACTGTGTCATCTACTTCGTCTTCAACAACGAGTATCGCGAAATTTTTCTGTGAGTCTACCTTTTCCCTCGCTTTTAGCTCATTGTGAGCATAAATGTTTAGCGCCAAGCTGCACGAGAAGGTCGATTCGCTCCCGTGGTGGCTTTGCTGCTGCCTCCGATGTTGTATGAAGCGACGACACCGTCAGGACCTCATCTATCAGCCAGTCGCTAGCGAAAAGGATAAGGAGAAGAGGCAATCGCTGCGCTACGTCGTAGCCGAAGCGAACGCCGACACTGTTACAAGTGAGGAAATGGATTTTCTATCGTTTCTCTTGGGTGGCAGAACATTCACCACAACATCTCTAACAAAAGGTGTACATATTTCTCTCATGATTAGCTTGTCTTTATCATATAACGTTCACCGAACTTCAATGCAGCTGTGGATGATGTTCTGCGAATTTATTTCGCTGTTCCTTCGAAAATGCCCTTGTCAGAATCTCATTACCAAGGCGTGTTAATGAACGTGAACTTCTTATTTGCCCCTAGTTTTTCTCGCTGGAGCTCGTCGATCTGATATCTTTCTGGAGAAGAACTAAGCCAGTGTGTCTGACAAGGTGAGGGGATCACTGGGAGGCAACTGACTGCTAAGGTGGTAATCCTAATTATGTGAGTAGAATAACAATTGCTCATACCATGTTACCAAGTACTTCAAAACATCTTGCTGAGAGGTTTATGAACGACTCCAAAAGCTTCTGCGATTCAACCTCAACCAGAGGGAAAGAAATTTTCGTGCCAAGTGCGAGCTTTCATTTTTTCACAACTGGTTAGCTCATGAGTATGTTATACTCATTGAAGCTTCTACGAATAATAATCAGATAATGTGCGAAAGCACCAATTATTTCGAATTTGTTAGTAAGAGGCACAAAAGTATGAAGATTTATTTATCTATTTATTTATTTATTTATTTATTATCGCTCAAAAAATCAACAAACAATAAAATACTCGTGCGAGAAAATAAAATCCTGATAACGCTATGAGGTGGGTTAAAGGGAGGAAGTGGAGATTTGGCGTCGAATGGCAATGGCCCGCCAACACTGCAAGCCGAAAAGGGTACGGCTCCGGATACCAGCTTAGTATGTTCTCTAACTACACCAAGCCCACATGACGATCCGTTGAGGAGTGATTGGGAATAGAAGGGGTGAAGTGTGACAAAGGTACCTGCTCAGAAAAGGGAGTTAGTAACAACGAACAAGATTGAAAGAGAGATTAGTAACACTGGCAAACAAAAACACATAAGCTGGTAGTATACAAAAGTCGTCGGTCTCAATGTTTTCTGCAAAAAAATCGAGCTTATTTAATCCGCGAAGAGAAAGGTCCTGAAAGATCCCCCTATCTTCATGATACTTGTTCAATTCCGCATTAAAAACCGCTTGAGACGTAGACTGGACAATTGAGGTCGGGAGTTCGTCTCGAGTTCTGATAAAACGTACAATGAAGGAGACGTTCAAAAAATTGTTCAGTACAAACTTTCGGTAGAGCCAGTCTGAATCGATGACCTCTTACACTAAATTCCGAGAGTGAGGGTAAGGAGCTGACATCAGAATCAAGCTCACCAGATCAAGAAGGATTGAACCAAGGACACATCATATTTACGTAGCTTTGCGAAGACGATCTGGCTTGCTCCCTTTGCCACTAGTTGTCACCGCTGACTGGAACCTGTCGTCAGAACAAAATGCATCGATATACACATTTTTATCTGGGAGACTGACTCACCTTAGAACGGTGTTTAGATTGCAGCCTGCCAAGCACCTTTCTTGGATCCAGCGACTACCTGAACACTTCCTCCATAAATCTTGCTTGTGTACAATATACGCGTAATCTAACGTTTTCTTTCAACAGCGACGAGAACCGAATTGTATGCTTGCGGATTCGATGGAATGCGACAAACATAACCTAGTGCACCTGCGGCACAGTTTATTGTCATTTTTTTAAAGCTTTAACAAACAGAATTGATGTGATTTTCTAAGAACTCGGCCCCCTCATTCACACAGATCACTAAATTGTAAATTAAGCAATTTCTGCATTTTTTTAATGCACGGAAATGTTAAGATATCCGTTTGGATCGCTGTAATTAACGGAACGGAGGAGGGAGATGGTTTGGTAGCTAAGTTCTCCGTGGCCCTGCCGTATCCACCGTAAGGATTCATGAAAGCATAACCAAGCAAAAACATGCTTGCGGACCAACTTGCGCGTCCTGCACAGGTTATTGCTTCATGAATCCCAGTCCCGTCGCATGTTGCTACTTACGTGCCCGTCGTTAGTAATATGTCGTATTTTTATACAGACAATTGCCATGCCCAGGATAAGAGCCATTTATGCTCTGGGGATAGCAAACCCATCTGCTCTTGTGAGAACCACCCATGGGATTAGTGCCCCTCGTTCCTCTACCAGGTCGATCCACGCCACTTAATCGAATTCACAGCTACTGAATGAGGTGAAAGAGTTGCTATATCAGAATAACAGAGGACTAAGCACCTCGAGATGCATTGGAGAGACGGACTCAAGCATCGTATTAGAGAAGCTTAATCGCTCGTTCAGATTAGATTCATGTTTTCTTAGAGCATTTTCATTCTTGTTCCATTTAAGTGGTGTAATAGGTATTTTCGCAATACTTAGAAACGGAAGCTTTATCCTATTCTTTTTTTCTCTCTGATTACTCGAAGATACAAAGGAGCAATACAGGAATTGTTGAATAGAAAAAGATGCATATCTAGATGATGTTTTTTGGTTTCTTGTTGTTGTCGACTCATACCGCCAATTTCAGCCTCGATGACAGCTTCTTCCCCTGTCTGGCAGCCTCTCACTCAGCGACATCTCCCAAATATGGAGTGGCCTGCTGGCTGTTACGATCCTTCGGCTGCCCATCTGACTCTGATGGACGACGACGACAGTGGATGGGACGATGGCAGTCAGGTTGGTCCATAGTTTATTGGAGAACATTTCAGCTGCGCAGAAGATCCAGGCCAAGCGCACACCGCACTACCTATTTTCACATATTGTATCGGGATCGGACAAGGTTGAGAACGGTGATATCGATGCAGTGCGTGGATGCGTAGACGATCAGAGTGCCACGTTGCAAGTGGTGCGGTGTCTGCCAGCGGGTCTCCACCATTGTAGTTTTCCGATGATACAACTTCGACTCAAATTTCGAGAGAACCTTACAAATGCAAGAAAAAACCCTTATTTTAGGTGTCTCAGCGACACTATCCGACGAGATGGCTGGCAGAGGTGAACATCGTAGACGGGCAAATTGACGGCCAGCGACCGCACATCGTCGTGAAGCCGATCAGCAGTCTGCTCGACAGAGAGACTATCTCGATCACTGCACTCTGAGCTTTCCGCGCTTTCGAGCGTATTTGCTTCTTATTCGAGTCATTGTATCCGCTTCTCAACTCGCTACTTGCATGTTACTACCTTAACTTCCATATCTCAGGGATCCCACGTTCAAGTAAGATCAAGCCATGCTTACAATCAAGTGCCATAGAGGTGTAGAGCTTTGTCCTCCACTGATACAGGTTTAGCTGTAACGATGCTCTCATTTGATGCGTTCATAAACAAGCTGCTGATGAATCTACGTTGTTTGGATATCAGTTAATTGTTGAAGAGACAGTGTTCAGAGTATTCATACTTTCATATTGCAATGAATAAATGTGTGCTCCTTGCATAATAAAGATTATAAAGATGCTGAGTATGCATTGGAACTATGCTGCTCAACTTCCTCGGAGACTGTTATCAGTTATAGAAGGTAGTGAAAATTGTGAATATTCCCATGCAAGACTATCTCGGTAAGACTATCTGCAAACTGAGCTGGACCTTTCATTTTGTCCCGCTACGGGGCTTAGATTTCAACCAACGATGGCACTGCGCGTTTGGATCATTTCTGCATAGCACGATCGCATTTCAGCTAATCTTTGAAGTGGAAGTGATTCGGACGATGGCTCGGACCACGACATGGCAAAGTGTCAAGATAAATTTATTTTCACTGCGAGTTGTTCAAAATCCGCGAGAAAGTACTTGCCTATTCTCTGACTCTTTCATTTTTTAGTGGTGAACCACCTACGCTCAAGGCGCACTCTTCAACTCTGAAATTGATGGAACAAAGTGGTACGTTAAAAATGCACTAACATGGATCTGGCAGAATGTAAAAGAAATTCATTTTTGAGAGCTAAGATTTACCGTCAAGAACGAGACGGATGCCAATTTTGATCGAGCAAAAAAGTTGAAAAAATATAGCGAATGCACCACGTAAAGTTAGATGTAGATTTTTATCTAGATTTTTCCTTTATTTAGGAAGTTCCACGTACTACACAAGGTTTCTTTCACAGTCTTGAGTGCTCACGAAATCATTTTGCACTGTCCTGACTCAGCGAAATCAGCTCTTGCGCCGCTGATAATCAGCTCTCTTTCCTAGCGTGAGCTTTTTCGGATACTTCAGACATGGGCAGAACATTACAAGCAGGGAAAACTAGGCGCGAACGCGTTTAAAAATACGTAAATTATCGTGATGAGACTATCAACGCCCAACAGTTTCAGCAACAGAGTCTAATCAAATCTTATAGAAAAGGTCATTAAAAATTTCTTTTGCTTTGTATTCCATGCGTAACTTAGTTACACCACTTGAAATGAATATTCAAAGCTTGTTTGCTTTCGCAGCTAAGCGGCCATTCACGGTGTTCAACTTACTGTTGCGATTGTCCAGCAGCCCGTTACATGGTAAGCGACTCATCTCAGAAGTGAAAATTTCCGTGAATGCTGCATTTAACCCGAAAATAACCAGCCGTAAAACCATGTCAGATCTAACTTAGGCTTTTTTCTCTATTCTTACTGCTACTTCTGCTCAAGAGGTGCTCTAACTTGAAGCCCATCGCTATTTTTTTTCTTTTTCTCGGAGGTGTCTGTAATATTCAGCACATTCTTTCCGGTGCATAAAAAATAATTAATCAATTAATTAATTAATTAATTAATTAATTAATCAGAACCTTCGAGGAGGGAAGCGCAAGAAGCAAGAACAGGCTCTAGCTTGAACTTGCAAGGGATCTTTCGATGTTTCCGAACCATGTTCTTATGTTTGCTCCATGACTAATCGGCGTGTTTTTCACTGATAGACTGTACTCAAGCTATTTGTCAGACACATCACACCGCAGATTAGTGCAGAGCTCTTGCCGTCGGCAATTTGTCGGGAATGACATTGATAAATTATTTTCATCGCTGTTGACTGTGGTTCATCCGTCAGCTGCTCCTCATCAACTCAAGGGCATCCTCGGAAATAGGTCTGCAAAAACACATCTTAACAGATTCTGGTTCTGGGGGTCTACTAGCCCAATGTTACGCCACGAAAGCTTAATATGAAAGAACAATGGCGAATCTTCTTTTTTCGCCTCTCTCTAAATCTCATCTTTCCTTTTTGTAATGTTTTACAGTATCACAAGTATCACAATTTCAGCTAGCTCATATGTTGTTTCATTTACTGTTTTTAATTAATTGCAAGCTGTGTGATTTCTTCCTGAAAACCACTATTCATCAATCCTCTTGGGAAAAAGTCCCTGCGACAAAGCCTAAATACACTACCCCGTCTCAACCTGAGGTATCGACCTTTCACAATCTTGCTAAAAGGTAAGAATCCATCAAATCCAAAATTATTTTCGCAATATTCGTCTGTGCCCGGATAGGAGTCCGAAACACCTACATATATTTTCCTACTATCGACCGCAAATCCTCTCTTCGATCCCATTGGCTAAAAGTCGTTTTCCGTGCATTCACGATTCTCGCTCCTTCTAAATTCCAAACCGGTGAGCTAGGTAACGACAGTGTATTCGGAGTCGACGCACCATTTCACCCTGTTTTTCGGAACATAATGAGATAACCTTTCATATATGTATGGTGGGATCCGTGCATGTCAGATGGTTTTCCCTCACGAATTTGTACATGTTAGTTGAGGAATTTCTTACAATACTTCAATGGAAAAATCCTTCTGAATCATCCGTAAAAAGACTCCCTCAGCAAAGAAGGCCTGCCCGTCTGTATTTGGCTGGCCACTTGTCGCAGCACTGCTGTTGTTTCCCATGCCTATCCAGCGCTATATTTACAGACACAGAGGTGGCCCATAATCGTTATCAAATGCAAAACAGTGTTATCTTGCTGAACCAACGGCGGCCGCAGTCGTCTACTCAGCTCCAGTGTCTCGTTTCCAGCGCTTGTCTCCTCCGAACTAGCACATCTTTGCTGAGACCACAACAGAGATTTCTTTTGCCATGGTGGGTGTTTCGTGTCATCATAGCAAATGGTATGCCCTTTCAGATGAAGTTCCTCGTGCTGTTCGCCCTCGTCGGAGCCGCGTCAGCCATGCGCGACCAGTCCATTGCCGTACGTGGGAAGCTGATGTGCGGACCAAAGCCAGCGTCGAACGTTCGCGTCAAACTGTGGGAGGAGGACAGCGGTATTGCGCTTTCAAGAATTTCTCATGCTTTTCGCTTAGTTTATTTGTTTGAAAGGCTGTTGTAAGGGGATTGTTCAAAGCAGACTGCAGTAGGAGTCAGAACAAGACATTATCAGGAAAAGAGAGACTATGAAACCTGTGACTTGAGTATAGTATCGCTTTTTCTGTTTTTCGTTCGAAAGAGGCCAAGGATTTGATGAAACCAGTGGTCTCTTTGCACCTGCCCTGTTGCGACGAATTTAGCGCTGACCGTCGTTTCGGATCGTTGAAAGAGAATTTTGTTTCCCCGATGCATTATCGCTCCCCGTTCTCCTTCAAAGGACTGAATCAAATTTATCCGGTTACACCGAATAAGCTCACTTTCTTCTATTGGAATTTCTTCAGCAGAACCAAATCCATACAGACATCATCTCGGATTGAGCCATTGGTACAATTTCAATACGAATCAATGAGAGGTTCTAGCCACCCAAATTACAAGAATACTCACTAGGGATGACAGAGTAATCCTCTCTGGCCCATCGCTTTCATCCTACTCGAATATTTTGGTATGTTTCAGTGAACGAGCTAGTAACACACGGTGGTTGATGTGTGAACACTGTTGGAAACATTTTCATAACACGTGAAGTCTTTCCCTATGGAATCTGCCGTAGAAAATCGACTTCACAAGGAAATATAACCAAAGCAAATGATACTTTCCGTCACTACGTCTATACTGATGAATGTTCGAGAGCTCGTGAAATTTGTGACTTTCAACTATACTTTTCCAAGCTAAAATGCGTTATGTACAGAAAGAAATATTATAGATCAGTTGAGAAAGCCCCGCTCCTGAACGACGCTTAACACCCTTCCAGGCCCCGACCCAGATGATCTGCTCGACCAAGGCTATACGGACGCCAACGGCGAATTCCAGTTGTCTGGTGGAACAGCAGAGCTCACTCCCATCGATCCCGTATTCAAAGTGTACCACGATTGCGATGACGGCATCAAGGTTTGTCGCGAACATTCCAGTCATTAAACATCACAAGGAAACATTATTTCAGCCCGGCTCAAGGAAGGTTAAATTTGCCCTCCCGAAATCCTACATCACAAGTGGGAAAACCCCCAAGAAAACATTTGATATTGGTAAGTGTGACTACTTAAACACTTTTTTTCCGATAGGTCGCAAATTTTAAAGGTAAAGGTCAAGTATTTCTAAATGATATTCCGGGCAAGGTATACTTTCTTGAACTGCAGAGAGTCACTATTCTTCTTCAGAATGACGCATTCTGGAGATTTTAGCAAGTCTTATCGTTTCTACAGCAACGTTTTCAAAAAGAGCTGCCAATACTGCAAGAACATGATCTATCATCCTCTCAATTGCACGAAAGTCCTTAGCTGCAGGCGCACGCTGTTCAGCATTGGAAGAGCAAAACTAAATTGGGGAACGATGAGCTACAGAAACAGCTTCCATGTTCACTGATTATTGAACCTGGGCATGTTATAGTTAGTGTGGTTGTCATGCTTCTGCCTCTCGGGTTGATATATTTTGACTTTTTATTGTGTCGAGTGGCATAAAGCTTGGGTTTCGACACAAAGTTGTTGTCAGAGGCCCGAAAATGGTGCTATTCTATCCACCATTTGAACCTTCAGACTTTTCGTCCACTTCTGCCTAATATACTGACGTTCGCCCACACTCAAAGAAGATGGTACCCTCACAGAACCAATCTTCGAGACCACCGAGTCAACGGAAAAATATCCGGGTGCTGCTGCCCACACACTGTAAGAAATCCAAAGATCAATAACAGGAACAAGTATATGCATTCACCAATAATCTCTTGCGCTTTGTACCCTTCATACGGATATGGCCCCCCCCACTCGACCACTATCTGGGGTGAAGGGAGACACTCACTCGTCTGGAGTGAGTGTGGGCAACAGTACGCAGACATTGCACCGTTCACTCGGTGGGCTCGAGCGTCTCGAATGTTCTATGAGGTTACTTTCTTCTGAGAGCTCGGGCGCATATCGCTATGTTAGACAGAAGTGGAAGAGACGTTCGATGGTTCAAGCGTGAATAGAATAGCATAACTCTCAGGCCCTCGGCAATGATGTTGCGTCGAAAAATTAGACCACCGAACACAAAAAGGAGTCAAGTATATAAATTTGTGAGGCGGAAGCGTTACGAGTTGCAGAATACAAACGATTTATAGAAGTTGTAATTCTAGAAAGGTCCTTGTTTATTTAAGTCCTCTTTGGCATGTGGCGTTATTGTTTCAGTCCTGTATTTTAAGGATGAGAAAAAGGGCCGTATCCAAGAGCCCGTTTATCTGTAGATTTCGGCCTGCCATGTTCTAGTCCGTTCTTCCTCAACTTTCATTAGTGATTTGCATTAGTTCACACCAGTTGCTTTCGAACATGTCTGATGGGTTGTGTGACGTCATGGGATAATAGCCTTAGTACTGTTATTTAGTTGTGAGGTTTTTAGCAGTATTTACTGGTACTGCTGAGGATCAAAATTGTGATTATGCCCCATTCTGGCTTGTGTGGGATGTGAATGTGTGTGGGGAGCACATTATACAATGGACACAACAATATGCGCTCTAGTGCTCTTTGGTGGAGACGGAGACTTTTCTGTGCACGTGTCCTGTTTTCTCCCTCTCAAAGATCCCGCTTCTCTGATCTTCATACCAGGCTGATCGCTATGACTTGGTTTATCAAATCAAACGTAAAGGTATAAGGCCTATGGCAAAAAGTTCTCAAATCTTATCACACGATTCGCTTGAAATAGCATGCTAGTATAGGATCAGCTTCACAAAAACTGTTGAGGCTGAATGGTCGCTGCGACAACATCGCTATGAAGGGCAAGCTATACTAGGATGAGTGCTTCAGACGCAAGCATTCAATTTGCGAAAGATTTTCCGTGAAGGCTGGTCAAAGCGGCACGTGCATCCTCAGCAAAAATAAAGCGCGGCCGTCCTGAGGCCGTGAACGCGTGCGTCTGAGCTGCATCAGGATGCGATCGGCCCTATCTTTCATTATAAGGACGCACGCGCGTCAAACGCCAGCATCTAGCACCTGTTAACCTATGAGCCGAACCCATTTTGAGTGGCTCTACGCTGAGTGATAGTAGCTGCGACTGAGTCGTGATGTATCAGGTATGGATGGTCGGAGTCTTCTAAAGCCTATCCCAGAAAATCTTGGGAGGAAGGGAACTGCAACCGACCCCGTGTCACCAGCGATTTGACCAGGAGATTCCCTGAAGTCTGTGTAGTCACAAGAAGAGGTCATATGGGCAACCAGCGCTGCCTACAGTAGAGATGGCTCAAGCAACGATTCTCACAACATGGTGGGGCTTGAAAAGCCACGCGCCAATAATTCGCGCTCACCCTGTATATTATCAAATACAGAGAATAATCTATTAGATGGGCAGGATTAGATTTCTTAATCTGATAGCAGTCAAAAATGAATTACGACGTGGAGATCCGAGTCATGCCATAACGTTGCGACGACGTTTTCCTGTCATAACACAATTTTTCCCTCCTCAATTTGCAACAATATGAAAAAAAAATGCAAAGCAAAACGATTTCCAACACAAAACAAACTCTCTAAAAGCAGTAGTGATCAGAAAACAACTACATATGTGTAAAATATACCTATTAGAATACCCTCCCACGAAGATCACGTGGCACATGTTACAAGGAAAAACACAAATTTGTAATATCCTTTTAATATTGTAAAAAATGAGTAATGTATTCTTCCAGCTAAAAACCATTCCCCTGTGGCCACATCGTGCATTACGCCGTGCGGCGAAAAGTATCTATTGGCTGCGTGAACTCGCCATGAGAAAATGTCCTTTCTGCGAAAGAACCAGGAACATCGCCTACCATACATTGGCTTACCGGGTTGTGACACGAGCGCGTGGTCAGTCTCTGATAATAGAACATGACTCCAAATTTATCTAGCAGAATCATTGCAAATAGCTTACGTCGTTAATCATCAAGGTTCTCCTAAAGATGCTGTACAGGGTTTCATTATAAAGAGATGTAAATGAAAAGCCTAGCGGTTCCTATTAATTTGTACCGAGCGTCTGGTTTCTTCGAGCGACTGAACAGTTAACGAATAAAATCTTTATTGAAACAAGGAGTTTATTGTGATGGGTAAAATAAAGTGGCGGGGTCTTCTGGGCTTCTGGCGGGGTTGGCGACAGCGGAGTTGGCGTGTGGTGGTAACGGCGTCGTCCGCGAGTCGACGTGGGCGATGGGCGACGGATGGCGGACGGTGGTGAAGGGCGGCGGATGAGGATGAAGAAGAAGATGTGTGTGGGAGGTCTTCTGAGTCCCCTTTTATAGGCGGTTATTGGCGGGATACTGCCTCCTTGCCTGATCTACTTCCGGTCGCGCGCGCTGGCCGGCGTGATCGGTTCACTTCCGGGCGCTCTTCCGGACAAATTTCAATTTTTGCTAGATTCGTGTGTTCAACACGCGTGCTACTGAAGAACGATAGTGAACAATAGGAATGAATGTAGGCTCGATCAGTGAAAGTACTCAAGGAAACAATTCCATGTGTTGTTCCTCTGAAGTGAAACATTGCAATATTATTGAAAAACATGAGCATATACCGCCTCAAAGCGTACTCAAAAAATTTCCAACCAATATCTACATATTATCATTTTCAGGTGTGCTGAATCTTGAAACGATCTTTGCTAAAGAAGAGCGTGAACTGATTGTTTCACGAATGCGAAGAGGAGGCATTAATGCCGATTACATGGATGCCGACAAGAGTGGAAGCAGTGAACAGAATCAGTAGCCATATTTATGACCACTACTCGCTGTATCCATCTTCTATTTTGTATACTTCACTTTTCACTAATTTCGCCTTGGAGTTTACTAATAATGTTGTCACGTTTATCAAGCTTTTAGCTGCGCATTTGCAATGTTGCTTTTAATAGATTCATAAGATTACTTTTATTACTGTGAATTCTTTACAATTTTTGCACACTTTACGAAACTAACACAAACTATCGGCATCAAATCCATAAATTGATGTCGATTTTTGACCAGATCGTCTTGTAAAGCTCTTTGAGTGCGATGTAATTTAAAAAAAAAAGTCCGCGACTAGGAACAACACTATTCAAAATCTCCTCATGTCCTAGACTTTCTTTTTTTTAAGAAAAATGTTTTTCGCAGAGGTCGAAATCTCTAATTTGGCACCAACCGCAATGTATCTCAAAATGGCATTTATTGTTGCAATCTGACCACGAATCAATTCCTTGGTGCAGAATCAACTCCTGTGTGAGGATGTGCATGCCTTAATAACCGGTTGACATCTGCGATTACTACTTCAGGTTGCTCCAGCAGTGATCCTCTATGGATGTTTTTGTCAGCCTGGCTCGAGCTCTGCTTGGAGAGGAAAAATGCCGATGACGGTTGTATAGGTTTAGTTAAAGATGTTCGGTTCCAGTGCTGTTCACTGTTCCCTTCGAATTGCAAAACATTTCTGCTGGTTCCAGTGAAGCCAATTGTGGACATCACAGGAAATAAGTTCTGGAATTTTTTCCGTCTTGGTGAGGAGGACACCTGAACGACCCCATGAGTTAAAGATGCTCCAAAATTACAGGAATATTGCCAGTGATGACTCTTGCCGCCTTGGATTTTATGATCTACGTCCAGTCAAAATGCAATGAGCTCCGCGAAACACCACCGAAGATGGACCTGCAACCTGGAACTATGAAAACTGGTTAATTCAGTTAGCACCGGAAGGAGCAAACGAAACGAGACATTTTCAACGCAAAAAGGCTCTAGGATAAGTGTGAAGGTTCGTTCGGTGAGCAACAGAGCACACACTCTCATGTTAGTGGCCAGCACTCTTCATTTCGAGTGGTCCTATTTCAATAAATCCAGTGCGTCATGAATTACCCATGGGGTAAAGATGCTCAAAAACCAAGACAGAAAAAATTCCAGAACTCATTTCCTGTGATGTTCACAATTGGCTGCACTAAAACCAGCAGGAGTGTTCCGGAATTCCAAGGTAGCAGTGAGCAGCCCTAGAACCGAAAGCTATAACTAAACCAATACAACCGTCATTAGCATCTTTCCTTTCCAAACAGAGCCGATAGATGGAGCCACGCCGTGAAAAACATCCATAGAGGATCACTGCTAAAGCAACCTCAAATAGTCTCCGCGGATGGCAACCAGTGGTCAAAGCATGCACATTTTCTAGCGCATAGAAGCCGATTCTGCACCAAGGAACTGATTCGCCGTCAGATCCCAACGATAGGTGCCATTTTGCGATACAATGCGGATGGTGCCAAATTACAGATGTCGACCTTTGCGAGAAACTTTTCTTTAAAAAAAAACAGGAATCTCATGGAATGAGAAGGTTAAATATTTTCTATTGCCAACGAGTGTTTACCACTCTCTCAAAAATTTGAACCTCCACGCTCTATTTTGAAAGAAGTTATAGGCGAAAAACCAAAAGTTGCAATTTTTTACTCGCTACTGTAGATATTTATTATAAGATTATATGATACCAGTCTGGCCGTCCGGCTGACGCCGGACTTCCAGACTTTTCCTAATGCTCGCTTCGCTCGCATGGCTTCATCCCTTCTTCATTCAAATAAAGTCACAGCTATTCCACATTTTTGCTATAATGTGTCCCACACCCTTTCCATTGCTTTTTCTCATGTAAAAATGCACTTATAAAAGAGGATTAACCTTCTCGAAGCAATTTTATCATTTGCTCAACTGAAATAGCTTTTTGTAACTAAATATAACCGGTTCAACCTGGATTGACCGCAGAAAATGGTCTCTCCTTCTTTGTTTGTTATAACTGGTCAAGTGATAAGAGTCAGTTAGAACATATAAAAGTGGAGGGTGCGGTGTGTTCATAAACAAATGAGAAGAGAAGAACGCGGGAGAGGACGTAAGGAGGAAGGATTCACACGGATTGCATACTAATTCGCGCAGTGGTCTGACATCTAGTTTTTTTGTAACGATTGATGTTACACGCCATCGAATCGATTTAACAAATATGGACCTAACTCATGACATTTCCCTGAGTAGTGGACACCGGCGCACCCCTGCTGCATCGGTAGCTATATTTTCAGGCGCTCCTCCACTTTTGAGCGCAGGCGCAGCCCTATCACAGCAGTAGACCCGTCTCCCCCCACTTTGGGCGCCAGCGTACACTTCTCACAGCAGTGGACCCGTCTCCCCCCACTTTAGGCGCCGGCGCACCCTTATCACAGCAGTGGACCCGTCCCCCCACTTTGGGCGCCGGCGCACCCTTATCACAGTGGTGGACCCGTCTCCCCCCACTTTGGGCGCCGGCGCACCCTTATCACAGCCGTGGACCCGTCTCCCCCACTTTGGGCGCCGGCGCACCCTTATCACAGCAGTGGACCCGTCTCCCCCACTTTGGGCGCCGGCGCACCTTATCACCCGTCTCCCCCCACTTTGGCGCCGACGCACCCTTATCACAGTGATGGACCCGTCTCCCCCCACTTTGGGCGCCGGCGCACCCTTATCACAGCCGTGGACCCGTCTCCCCCACTTTGGGCGCCGACGCACCCTTATCACAGCAGTGGACCCGTCTCCCCCACTTTGGGCGCGGTGCACCTTATCACAGCAGTGGACCCGTCCCCCCACTTTGGGCGCCGGTGCACCCTTATCACAGCAGTGGACCCGTCTCCCCCACTTTGGGCGCCGGCGCACCCTTATCACAGCAGTGGACCCGTCTCCCCCACTTTGGGCGCGGACGCACCCTTATCACAGCCGTGGACCCGTCTCCCCCCCCCCCACTATGGGCGCCGGCGCACCTTTATCACACCGTTGGACCCGACTCCCCCACTTTTGAGTGCCGGCGGGGCCTTATCACAGCGGTGGACCCGTCTCCCCACTTATGGGCGCCGGCGCACCCTTATCACAGTGGTGGACCCGTCCCCCCACTTCTGGGTGCCGGCGCACCCTTATCACAGTGGTGGACCCGTCTCCCCCACTTTTGGGCGCCGGCGGGGCTTTACCACAGCGTTGGACCCGTCTCCCCACACTTTGGGTGCCGACGCACCCTTATCACAGTGATGGACCCGTCTCCCCCACTTTGGGCGCCGGCGCACCCTTATCACAGCAGTTGGACCCATCTCCCCCCACTTTGGGCGCCGGCGCACCTTTATCACAGTGGTGCACCCGTCTCCCCCACTTTGGGCGCCGGCGCACCCTTATCACAGCAGTGGACCCGTCTACCCACACTTTGGGCGCCGGCGCAGCCTAATCACAGTGATGGACCCGTCTCCCCCCACTTTGGCCGCCGGCGCAGCCCTTCTCCATGGACTCCATTGAGGGACCCGTTGTACACCATCCGACCTTCTGTTCGATCTCATCCCTACCCACTCCACCACACCACACCCGTTCCTAGCCTTTTATATGATCTCACAATCACGATCATTGACCAATCGTAGAATTTCGTAACGGTCTGACACACATTCTTACATACTTACATACATACAGACACACATGTAAACAGGCTAAGCCCGTTATTATATAGAAATACATACAGACACACATGTAAACAGGCTAAGCCCGTTATTATATAGAATGATTATACACTATATAGAGCATCATGAAACTCCAATGACCAAACAACTGACTAAAGCGTGGCAGTGACATGGTGTCCTGTAGTATTCCTTGCATCGTAGAGGGAGACTTCAACTTTTCCTATATTCCATGGACTAGTCCTGCGAGGCTCAGTCTCGCCACAGCTCAATGGTCTTTTTGGAAAATCTGCCACTCAAGCTCTCTCATAGTTAAGAGTAGCTGGCACCCGCAGTGACCAAACACTGTACATTGTTCTCTGCTGTATCAGCAACTTGTTAAGAGTCGCTGAAGTGCTCCCACAAGTGCGACTCAGTGATTACTTTTCGGTTCATTTCGATGTTAAATGCCTGCCCAGTACAGTGGCGGACGCAGGGGGGGGGGGGGGGGCGCGCGCCCCCCCCGAGAATGGGTCGCCAAATTTTCGAAATTACTTTACAATACAAATAAAAATCTTGTGTTAGTTTATTTTTAATTGTTTATTTTTATTATTATTTTTAATATATTTTTTATTTATTGTTTATTATTATAATTAATATTATTATTAATTTTATTTTCCGTCTGAGTCCCCAAAACGGCGGAGACCCCACTTTTCTTCCCACGCCCCCCCTCCCGCCCACTTTCTGCGTCCGCCACTGGTCGAGTAGATAGATACTGCAAATACATAATAAGGAGATTTCAGGCTTGTTTATGGCAATACAAGGCCTACGATGATTGAAGGCGCGATTCAGTCGAGTGCCAGCCAGGGTAAAGTACAGGTGCGATATTTCAAACCACCCCTACGTATTTATAGGAGCAAAGCGAAAAGGCAAAAAAATGGGGAGGGGGGATACATTGTGTTTTTTCTTTATGATTGGTCCTCGTCCTGCGACCCCTATACTATCTTACCTACGCACTAACTTTGGCAGAACGGCCGACTGCTTGTGTTCAGGAAGCATCGTGAGGGGAACGGCGTCCAGACTCTAACACATTATTCGAGCTGAGGATGAAATGTTCCACACCTCTACGATCTCTGCCATTACTTCAAAAATTTCCCATCACAGTAAATCGGCACAGCAACACAGAGTAATAGTAATAAGTTATAGATACAGTAATTAGTAAAAGTAGCATCGATTGCTTGCCAAAGGAAAAAAATCACTGTGAATTTCCTGAGTTTCACTCCATCTGTGCAGGTCGCGCACGTTAAATCGGTTCAGTATTGCAGGAACTGCACCGAAGTTCAGCTGGAACCCCCTGTGGAGCTATTTCGTGCTCCTTCGCGATTCGCTCCATTGCAAAGATTAGTGTAGCTTCCACCGCAGAGCAGGTGCGGAGAAGGTGTCCTTATCGCACCGTTATCGCACCTGCCCTGTGGTGGACACTACAGTATTCAAGAGTAGTAGAGAGATGCGCATAAACC
The DNA here is from genome assembly GCA_037903475.1 of Ancylostoma caninum. NCBI lineage: Eukaryota > Metazoa > Nematoda > Chromadorea > Rhabditida > Ancylostomatidae > Ancylostoma > Ancylostoma caninum. The sequence goes on from JBAJFG010000197.1 coordinate 846,549, forward strand.
GCGTAGAGCGAGGAGGGAGCAGAGAGTGAAAACAGGAAAGTTTACGTAAAAACATGTCCAAGATTGTTCAAACAAGTTCAGTTTTTAGCAAACTGATCCCTCTTTTTTGTATTATGTTTAGTATGCCCAACACGCTCAAACTTCTTAGGCATGTTTCCTTAAAACTGACAGATTCGTCTATGATGTCTGGAATTAGTATTACAGATTGAGAGAGGCCGAATCCTTCTACCTATATACTGATAAAAAATGTAATGAAAACTGTTTAAGCGCTCATTACAATGTAAGGACCATGTACCACCAAGAATGGTGAAATCATGGGCAGGTGAAAGCAAAGGGGTGGTACGTATTTGGGAGCTCCAAATCGCACCCCGCGTTTTACCTTGGT